>WBMZ01011023.1:0-46728 GCA_013400975.1 Atrichornis clamosus | reverse complement strand
GCGTGCGCGGGGCCGGGCGTGAGCGGCAGGAATGGCGGCCAGCGCCAAGTCGTTCCTGGCCGACGCGGGCTATGGCGAGCAAGAGCTGGACGCCAACTCCGCCCTCATGGAGCTGGACAAAGGTGAGGCCAAGCGGGTTCGGGGTTGTCGCCGGCCTAGGCGGCCGGGCCGGGGTAGGAGCTTTGCTTTGTACCGCTTTATCCACAGCGGGGGGCGGAGGAAGGACCCGGGTCCGGAGTTGTCTGCCGTAATTCCTGTTGTCTCATTTAGGCCTCAGGTCTGGTAAACTCGGAGAGCAGTGCGAAGCCGTCGTTCGTTTTCCCAGGCTCTTCCAGAAATACCCCTTCCCTATTCTCATCAATTCGGCTTTCCTAAAGCTAGCCGATGTTTTCAGAGTGGGGTGAGTACCATCGGTCAGTTTCTACCCATGAAAGTCTCTGGTCCCTAGGAACGCAGTGTGCCTTGGAGTGTTGCCGCATTGGAGCCTGGGGTGTCGTGTTCGCCTGATAACACCACAGTGGTACCCACTCTGTTGAGGCTGTGCTTGATTGAATCTTGCTTTCCCCATCTTTAGTCAGTTTAAGGGGCTGTGAGTGATCAATCACGTAGTTCCTTTTTATCTGTCCTGCTCTGAGCATTCTCTTCCTGACTAAGTTCACCAATGTAAATTCTGCTCTGTAGGCACATTAAGATCATAATTCATACATAGATGAATGCTCATATGTGGAAATTTAATCTCTTAAGTAATGTAATATTAATAACAAAGCTCAAAGTATAGCTCTTCCAAGTGCCAGCTGTTTGAGTGATGCATATAATGGAATCAGAGCTACTTTGTAATAGCTTACAAAGGTACATGTTGATGTTGTGTAGTCTTCACTGTTAGTTTCAGGAAGGAAAAGAATTCTGCTCAGCACCTGACACGGGCAATTAGACTCTTCTGTCTTAGTGCTAGATGTGTTTTCCTAGCAGAATTGGATCCCTAAGTGTGCACAAAACAGGCATTTGCTTACACTCCTCCTCATTGGTGTCAGCAGGTTCATTTCCCTGGAATTGGGCCTAAGTTTGACACTACCTGAACTAGAAAATAAAACAATGGTATATTAATAGTCTCTTTTTTGCTATATCAGTAAAAGACAGTCTTCACAAATGTTTCTAAAGTGTAGATATTTCCTTGTTTTAATTTACTCTCAGAAGTTGTTTTTAAATAATTTAGAGTTTAACGTGCTTGAATTTTTATTATAAAATAGCCTGACAAATGTGTGTATTTTCTGATAGGAATAATTTCCTGAGGCTGTGTGTGCTGAAGGTTACTCAGCAGAGTGAGAAGCATTTAGAGAAGATCCTAAATGTGGATGAATTTGTCAAAAGAGTTTTCTCAGTAATCCATAGCAATGATCCGGTTGCTCGGGCTATTACGCTCCGGTATGTATTACATAACTGATCCTAATTTACTTCATATCTGTAGGTAATTATCAATGCACTTGTCTGGAATAACAAGACCAAGTGCAAGGTACTGCGCCTGGGTCATGGCAACCCCCAGTATCAGTCCAGGCTGGGGGATGAACAGGTGGAGAGTAGCCCTGCCGAGAAGGACGTGGGGGTGCTGGGCAATGAGAGGCTGGACATGACCCAGCCACGTGCACTCACAGCCCAGAAAGCCAGTTGTATCCTGGGCTGCATCCAAAGGAGCACGGTCAGCAGGGCAAGGGAGGGGATTCTGCCCCTCTGCTCTGCTCGGCTCTGGTGAGACCCCACCTGCAGCGCTGCATCCACATCTGGGGTCCCCAGCACACACAAAGGACATGGATCTGTTGGAGCAAGTCTAGAGGAAACCACTAAGTGGATTAGATGGATGGAGCACCTCTCCCATGAGGAAAGGCTGAGAGAATTGGGATTGTTCAGCCTGGAAAAGGGAAGGCTTCTAATTGTGACCTAATTGTGGCCTTCTGGTATCTGAGGGGAGCCTACAAGAAAGATGGAGAGGGACTTTTAACAAGAGCATGTAGTGACAGGACAAGGGAGATTGGTTTTTAACTGAGAGGGTTTAGATTACACAATAGGAAGAAATTCTTTACTGTGAGGATGGTGAGGCACTGGAACAGGTTACCCAAAGAAGTTGTGGGTGCCCCAACCCTGGAAATGTTCAAAGCCAGATTGGACAGGGTTTTGAGCAACCTGGTCTAGTGGAAGATTTCCCTGTCTATGGCAGGAGGGTTGGAACTTGATGAACTTTAAGATCCCTTCGAACTTAGGCCATTCTATGATACTATGAATGAAATAAAGAAGGTTTTTTGTGCATGGCTTGTAGAGTTAAAAGCAAAGACATTTGTCTTTAGAAGGGGTGAATGATAAGGATCTGTGATAAGAAGAACGAGTTTATTAAGCATTTATGATGGTGAGAATTTTACGGATGGTTCTGGCAAAACAGAACTTGCAGTGTTGGAATTTTGTGTACTCAAGAGAGGAAAACTGAGCTCAGACAGTAGCTATATGCAATATATCTTATGTTGCCTGTGATATGTTTACACCGGAACCAAATTGCTTCCTTTTGTGTCAAAATAGTTTTTTTTAACTTGTAACCAAAACTTATACAAACCTTGTTATGCGTGCACCTATTTTTCATTCATGCTTGTCCTAGAAGTTTACTGCTTGTTGGTCTCTGATCAGTAACTTCTAAGGAAGATCTGTTGTATTACTGATTGCTTTGAACTTCTGGGAATCAAATGGGAAAACAAATAAAATTGATTTGTCTTTAATGTCACTGTCCTGCTGCTTTGATGTCTGTATGTCTACCGCTGTCCAACATGATCATCTTAGCTGCATCTTCCAGCCCCTGTGCAGGTGAATCCAGATGAGAAGAGAGCACTTTCCTTTGTCCCTTTACATTCTTTTCTTCTGTCCTTCTAGAACTTTTACTGATTTCACTACTGAAAGGTGGGAGGCATTAACAGAGGTTTGATTGAGAAGTTCATATGTCCATTTCTTTTCTCTTTAGACATTTCATTTAAGATTATGCTTTCATGCCCTGGTGTCTCAGAAATCTGTAAATACAATATGTCTGCATGTTTTCTTGCAGTTCCACTTCAGAATTCTGACATAAGATTGCAGCTGTTGACTGGCATTAAAATTTTTCTTTACAGACTGTTCCAGGTCCCAGGAATCTGCTCAGTTTGAAAAAATTTAATTACTAATAAATTAACGAGATATATCAAATAAAATGTTAAAATGGCTGTTGGTTCAGCAGTTTCAGATTAAAATCCTGTTGATTAGGTTTTGTCCTCCTTGAATAGTGTCACTAGGAAGAAACATGTTGAAAGAAAGATCTGCTAAAACAAAACTTTCTGTGGAATTTTATGGCTAGATAACTGTGTGTAAATACTTGCACAGAATTTTTGCTAAAATTACTGTCAGTATAAATCCTGCATTCATTCCTTTAATTGGATGGTGCTAAATATACATGAAAGGTATCTTTGAGATATTTTTGACAAAGTATAGGTTGATTTACTTTTTTAGCAGTTAGACAAAAGGTGTTGCTTTGTTTCCAGTAACAACCTTGTATCAGTGCAAGATCTGGGAAACAAGTCATGAAAGTCAGATACTTGTTTACTTGAACATGATAACCTAGAAACTTCTCTTTCATATCATGTAGTTGAAATTTATGACTGTTCAGGCATTTGTTGTTTATTTACTTCTGCATTAGGAAGAGCAATGGAAAGGGTGGAATCAGTTCTCTAAGTGTGTGTTTTATATCCTCCTAACCACCACATTTATGAATTTATATCCCATAATGTATACTTCATATGTTTCTGAAAACAGCCATTAGGACATTTTAGTATTAAATCTGTTGTATTGATACTTGAGTTTGAATGTAAAAGCACCTTAAAAATGCTTATTCCTGATGCTGCAGTGCACTCTCAGTTTTAAAAAAATATTTTGCTGAGTGTCTCACTGCCAATTTCAAGCTAAAAGGTATCAAAATGTAATTAAATTTTTATCAACCCACTGACAGAACCCACAAAATTTGTTACATTTAATTATATGCTTTTAGCATTTGTTTGTTTTTGCAATAGACATGAAAGAGCATGTATTTATATTAAAATAGCCTTTTAATCAGTCCTTTTACATTTCTATTTGGTTTCATAATTTCTTAATGATAATTGTTCTTCTTGATTTTGCTGTGATTTATTTCTGTAGGATGTTGGGCAGCATGGCATCTATTATTCCAGAAAGGAAGAATGCCCATCATAGTATTCGTCAGAGTTTGGATTCCCATGATAATGTGGAAGTTGAAGCTGCTATATTTGCTGCTGCCAACTTTTCTGCACAATCAAAGTAAGATCTATATTTTTTCACTTTTTCGTATTACAGAGAATGGAAACTCTGTTAACACTGACATTCACAAACCTTACTGTTTCCTTCTGTAGTGCTGTCATTTGTAGCAAAACAATTATGTGCAATAATAGTTTTGTAAAGAAATCTGAATACAAATTCAGCAGATTTTTTTTTTTTGTTAAATGGAAAGCTTCTAAGTATAAGAATGCAAAGTGGAAGAGCAGCTTTAATCATGGATTATTTTACAGAAATTGTGATAGGGACCAAAATGTAGTTCTGTTTGTCAGTTGGATGTGTGTTTTGAAAGCTTCCATTTTATCATTTGGTCGTGCCTATGTGCAGGGATTCTGAAAAGACTTAGGTTTTGGCAGGCACTCTTTTGTGTAAGTTTTAAATGTTAAAACAATGTTTGGTGGTTCAGTTCATGTTTAAAAGTTAATTTAATTACTTAATTTTTTATTTTTTCATTTCACCTGGTATTTTCTTTTCTCTACAGGGATTTTGCTGTCGGGATATGTAATAAAATCAGTGAGATGATTCAAGGTACATGTGTATGCTGAATGCTAAAGAGGAAATGCTTTAATTTCTCTGAATATTCTTTATTATTGCTATTTACATATTAGAGATCAGAATGCTGTTGCCCTTATACTCAGATGTTTCCAGTTCTTAAATTAGCTAACCAGTAATTTAATGTCTGGCTCTTGTGTCCTCTTCAAATCTAAGTTCTCAAAGCACCTGTTTGGTACAGAATGAAAGCTTATCTATAGTGTGATGATTAAACTAGCATAGACTCTCAGAGTTTGCTTCAGATGAGTTAATTTGTGTGTTACCTGCAGTGAAGCAAGGAGCAGCTTTCTCAAACAGCCGTGGAAGTGCTGGGTGCTGCTGTCCTTGCACACCTAGCTAGGACATGAGTTACTGGAAGCCAGTGCAGGTGTCTGCACAGTCTGCACTCAGGTTGTGAACTGTGTGCCTCAGAACTGCCAAAAGCCAGTCCAAGGGCTGACACTCCACCTGTGTTTCTTTTCCTTGCCGCAGGTTTGGCCACACCTGTGGACTTGAAACTGAAGTTGATCCCTATTCTGCAGCACATGCATCACGATGCGAGCTTGGCCTCCAGCTCCCGGCAGCTGCTCCAGCAGCTGGTGACATCCTACCCCTCTACCAAGATGGTCATTGTCACTCTGCACACCTTTACTCTGCTTGCTGCTTCTTCTTTGGTTGACATTCCTAAGCAGGTAATTCTTCCTAATGCACACCTTCAACTTGAAGTACAAAGTACGTTTTAAAAAAAATTCAGATTCCTGCTGATGATGAAAATGAATGGTGGTGGCTATACCAGGCTGGTTGCTCCTAAGTGCTGTTGAGGAAGAGTATGCTGAAAACTGCTGCTGCTTTCATATTTTTTGCCTTTTCTGGTTCCATTTCCAGCTGACCCCATTAAGCACACTAACCCTTTTTTACAGATCATAACCTGTCTTTCTCTAAATCAGCGGGGATTAAAATCAACTAGGATTGATCAGCATTCAGGAAAGTAAACACCGACTTTTTCTGAAAGCACTTCAACTTGCCTGTGGAAGCCCGGCTTCACTTTTCACTCCTGTATATTGTCTTGGGTTGTGGGTGTGCCTTTTGCCTTTCTTTCAAGCAAGCAAATGAATATTTCAATAGCATAGAATGCATTTGAAATGCATTTCTTGGAGGACCTTGAGGAATGTGAATCTGTTGCTTAAATTTATGACTATAAACCAAGTAATGCGAAAGCGGTGATGGAAAAATACAATGCTTTTATGCTCTGATAATGAGCTTTGTGAATGTGATTTATAGAGCAGGTCTGAGCACAGTGACACTTGAGACTCATCTAACTAATCTAAAGGAGTCATGAAAATCTATTTGCTTTCTTTCAGTCCTGTACAGCCATGGAAGGCTGGTGTCTGTTACTGTTAGACTAATAGCATTGATCTGTCTGAAACTCTTTGGTATGGCTCATTTCTGTATTTCAGAGGATGCTTTTGGTGGTACTGAATCTAGGTCTGTTGAAACAACATCAGAACACTTAATGAGCTACTTTTATTTCTTTTAATGGCAGTAATCATGGAGGTTTAGGCTGCATTTCTGCAGCACAACAGCCAACACTGCTTAAAACTGATGTAGCCAGGGTGGGGATGGAGGGTAAAACCATGGCTGGCATGTTGATGCTTTTTCATGTGCTGTCTGTCCCATCTTTGTAAATTTGCAGTGAATGAGCACAACAAAGCACACACAGGCAAGAGTCGCTTAATTTGAGATAAATGCTTTGGAGGGTGTGAGTAGGAGTTGGTTTTGTTTGGGTGGGATTTTGGGGTTGTGTTTGGCAACTGCTGACATAGCAGGCCAGACATACCTTGTATATTTGTTAACTGCAGGTCATGCGGATGCCCAAATTAGCATCAAATGCCCAGAATACTTACTATCTAAGGTTTTTGCTGAGCTGCTTGGTGATGTTTTGTGGCATTTCTGAGTGCTGAAACAGGTCTCAAGGCTTCTCAGGTACACACGCAGGGTTATGTAGAGAAGGGTACATGAACAAAGTGAACAAGATGGTAGGAATCAGATGCCAGACTAGTTTAGCTTGCAGTGGCATCACAGCCTAAGTAAGGGCTTTTCCATGTGGAAAGCCATCAGACAGATGAGGCAAGTTAGTTTTGGCTCAGTATGCTCAATATTTCTTCTTGAGTGCTTTTGAAAAGACTTCACTCGAGTAGCATCTCTTAAACAATGCATTTATTTCATTGCAGATCCAGCTTTTGTTGCAGTACTTGAAAAATGACCCCAGGAAGGCTGTGAAGAGGCTTGCAATTCAGGATTTGAGGTTGTTGGCCAACAAGACACCACATACATGGAGCAGAGAAAATATTCAGGTTTATACTTTCTTAAGCTAAAGTTTATTATGGAACTTCCCAATTAGTTGTAGAATTCTTTATTGAAGAACGGTTTGACAGGTATGGAAAGGAATAACCTGCATCTCCATATCCTTAGGTTACTCTGATAAGCAGAGTACCCAGGTATTAATGAGCAGTTCATAGAATGTCTTCAATTGGATAAATTCAGTTGGATCAAAGTTGAAGTATTGTAACTGAGGAAAGGCACGTGTCATGTAGTAGGCCTTTTTACAGTGAGGAAGTAGCTTTTCCATCTGACAAACTCATCCAAGGTAATAGACCTGAATGTTTGCACTAATCTTACCACTCTGAGTACATACTAATGCTCTTGAGCAACACAGAGGCTCTGGGATTTGTCAAAACATGTCATCCAGTGAGCTGTACTTGACAGGACAAAGGGATTTTGACTTCATTTCATAGAATTAATGGCTTATTTTCAATAGTAGCCTTGTGACTCCTGTTGTATGAATGAGAAGGTGTTTATAGTGTACCTGTGCTATTTGGGGAAACCAGTGTTATATTGCAGATATTACTGCTGCCTTCTTTCAATCACAGTTCCATATGAACATTTTTTTCTCCTTTCCCTCTTCCTGGTAGAAATGACTATGGAAAATAACTTCAGTTTAGATTAATGGGAAGGTAAATATTTCAAGAACTTAATGACACAGGGTTACAGCTCTGTTTTTTCATGGGTGTTTTTTTCTTTGCTTTGGTTACTCTTGGAAGCTACTTTTGTTCTATACAGTTGGAGCATAAGGCAGCTGGGAGGAAAACTATGCAGGTTTTTGTTAGCAATCATGTGAGAAATAAAGCACGTTCTGCTTTGTCCCCAGTTCTCAGAGATGATGATTTGTAGCGTGCAGAGTATTTTGCTTTAGTGAACTGCTTTATTCTTCATAATGGATTAACTCCAGAAATGTATTTCCTTTTAGGAATTTTAAGGAATTGCATTATGGATTGTTTTATGGATTTTTTTGCAGGCAAAATGCTACTCTATACCATTATGTCTGGCTAGTAGTTATCACAGAGCAAGAGACATTGATAACGTAGCTTTCATCATCAAGGAGTGTTCTAAAGTAAAGTGGGTGTCCTGAGGATTGAAATGCACAGGGATAAGTTCCATTGATAGCAGAACTAAACCAGTGACTAGGTTAAAACAAAACTAATTATCTGAAGCTTGTTGCTGCTTGCTGAATAACATGCAGAAATAATAAGAGTTTTTCTGAGTTCTGAACATTTTGAGTTGGGAAATTGTTCTCCATGGATTTAAATTACTAGAACAGATCCTCCTTTTCTCATGGCACGACCTACTTCTTGTACCTTTTTACCAACAAATGTTGGTTAGTCTCTTCAGTGTTTTAGGTCTGTCCTGTGTAGGTCAGATGGGAAGTTTGGTCTTTGAATTGGGAAGTCTTCACTGATTTCTAGGCATAAGCTTTAGCAGTTGTTGCTGTTGATGCCTAGAGCAATCCTCCTGACTGCAAAGGTGAGCAGCAGTCTGCACTCCATTCTGCTAATTCTCCTCTGCTCCTGGCAGTCCTCACTGTTACTGTTTCAGATATGCCCTGAGAGCTGATCTGATATCACTGAAGTAAAACATCAGTGTCTTAGGAGACACTGAGACTCATTTTCAACACCTAATCATTGTATCTTCCTCTGTCTGTTGATGCCTTACTAGTCAGTGGATTAGCAAATACTAATTGGTACAAATTACAGATGTATTTGGAATGTAACTCTTACACCTTCCATATGCCTGATAAGAACACCACTGGTGGTTTTTTTGTTCTGTGGAACTAATTCTGTGGTGGCGTTGTTTTTCTTTATTCAGTTACTGGATTGTTGTCATTCATCTTTGGCACTCTCTAAAGCAGAATATACTTATGTTTTCCATTTGTGTCTCATTAATGTCTCTCCTGTTGACTAAAAAAGCATCCAAAATCAGTGAATGACTAAAATGTAGGCAGTATTGGTATAAGGAATTGAGGACAATGTGCATTTTAGGAGTTATTCAGACCTACATGAGGCCTGTCGGCCTGTCAGGCCTGACGAGATCTGGCAAAAGGCACAAAAGTATGACAGGAGTTCTACGACAAATGAGTTAAAAATAAAACACACTTTAATATATTTATCAAGAAACTTAAACTATTCTGTTATACACCTCTTCAGAGATGTACATGTATATAAAACCCTGTGGATTGTTACAAGGCAAAATAATAAGTATGCCTCAAATGGTCTTAAAATCTTTTGTAGTGTTTGATCAACGAGACCTGATAATATATTTGCCACTGATTTTTAATTATTATATGACTTATAATTGATGTTTCCTAGCTTATAAGATCCACTGTCACTTTTCTGCAAGACACATCCTCAGTCTTCTAAGTCAGATGCTTCAGGCTGTGACTTCTGATTTTAGTATAGTATTTTCTGTGGGAAAATCTTGACTCAAAACTTTTCAGAGAAGTGCAACTAAATTTTTAACACAGATAGCTCATGGGACTTCTTACCTATGACTCTTTTCTTCTGCTGATCTTTAGGCACTGTGTGAATCTGCTCTTCACACTCCTTATGACAGCTTGAAAATGGGCATGTTATCTGTTCTTTCCACGTTATCAGGGACCATTGCCATTAAACAGTACTTCAGCAGTGCTCCAGGTAAGAAAACTAGATTAGATGGTTACCTTTGGCTTTTTTAATAGGTTGGTTTCCTACTGATGATTGGTTTCATCTAAACATTTTGTATCATATTCTGAAACCATTTTTGAACTTCAGAACACTGAGAGTCAGACTGTGTTCCCTGTATGTAAACTTAAAATGGGCCCCTGTATAGTCATAGATAATTGTGGGCTCAAGTTTTGTCCTGCATTGTGGGTACTGTAGTATATGAAAGGGGTTTTTACCTTTGGGTCTTCAAGTTTTCTTCATTTTATGAAGAAATATATTGTCTCTCAGATGGCTGACTTGCATTCTGCTTAAGGTGCTTTGAAACCATGGATTTGCATGGTTTTTGAGTAGCAGGGAGGCTTCATGGTGTTGAGTGGGCTGGCAGGTTACCCTGCTACAGTGAAGCTATGCCACCTGTGTGGGAATGTCCTGCAGCAGTACCAGGTGAACCCTTCTGCCTTGTGATGCTATTCTGGAGAAATTGTAGAAAAAGAGTAGACATTTAAAAGTGATTCAGGGTATCTTGTTCTTAAAACTATGTTCATGCTGTTTTCTTTTTTCTTCTTTAAAATCAGACTGCCCTGCCCTAATGAGTATTATGAGCCCAATTACATGGGCTGCAGAAATGGAAAAAAAAAAAGTACATCCTCTTCAGTCATTCTGGCATGGCTTAATAATTAATAGACTCACCGGCTTTTTTTAATCAGATATAATATTTCTTAAGGCAATATTTCTCCAAGTCCTGAAATATCAACCTTTAGGCCAAACATTCATTCTTGTGTGTCTAACTTGTGTAGTGTTCAAGAATGGGAGAGTCTCTGTTTTTGTCTGAAGAGAAAAAGATATTTTCTTAATATTGTTTAAACATACGAAAAAAGCCTACATCAATATAGTTGTTTTGCAGAAATGTACTTAAAGATTTGTGGTATATTTATGGGCTGTGCAGTTTTAAGTTCCATTTGCCTTGTTTTTATTTAGCAGCAGCAGGTACAACTGCAAGATCGTTTGATTTAGTAAAACTAGCACAGGAGTGCTGTTACCATAATAACCGTGGCATTGCAGCTCATGGTGTGAGAATTCTGACTAACATATCAGCCTCTTGTCAGGAAAAAGGTAAGTGAAAGCAAGGGCAATGAAATGGATCTGTTTATAGTCAGGCTTATGCACTTAACATGTATTAACTCATCCCGTCTGTGAACCTGTCTGTAAATCTGTCTGAGCCCTCATGCTGGTTAGGGAGAATGGGGACTACAATCTAATAGAAAATATTCTGTAGGATTTTATGATTGGTTGGGAAGATTCCATCTCTGTCTAATTTAGAGAAAATTATGGGGCACAGTAGAACTGGAGCGAAATAAATGCTTATTTTGCCTTTGCTGTAAGACTATTGAATTGTTTGTCAACCTTTGAAATCCCTTTGCACAAGGTCTGTTGCAAAAGAGTAACAGGGTATTTAGAAGTCTTAGTCTCAAGATTTATGCATGCTTTACAAATGTCACTGTGACTGCTGTGCCTGCTGATTAGTTACCCAAGATATGAAATGGCAGAATTGTTTCTCACCAAAGTACAGTAAAGCAGAAGTATTAGGAGGATTCATAACTGTCATGACTACAGTCATGCAGTGCAAGCATTACACCAATTACAGTCAGAAAACAGAACAGAGAACAAACTAACTCTGTTTTTCTTTTTGTAGATCTTCTGCCTTTGGAGCAAGATGCAGTTTTTGGCTTAGAAGCTCTTCTTGTTCTTTGTAGTCAAGATGACAGTCCAGGAGCTCAGGCAACCTTAAAGGTGACATTAGTGTTGTCTTCCCCTTGCACAGCTGTAAGTTTTAGTAATAGCTTGTATAACAGAGAGGCTGGTGTGCACCAGATCCTTTTGGGTGGAAGCATAACTGACTGGAGGGAAATGAAGATTTTTCTGGCTTGCTCATAATCAGAGTTCAGAGCAGTAGAGAAGCTGAGCACAGCTAGCGCACAACTCCTCTCAGCTCTAGGGTAAGTGGACTGTTGCAGGGGGTAGGGAGCATTCCCCTCAGAGGAGCAGCTGTAATAGAACATGAACATTGGATGGAGGTGTCTCTGGAGGACTAAGTGAATCTTGAAGATGATTTGCTTTCTGGAGATGGAGATGCAATGTACATGACCACAACACTTTTATAAATGATTATTTTTATTTTCCTACTTCAGAAACTGCTATCAGGAATTTTTCTGGTTATTTACCTATAAAGTCTGGTGATGTGAGACAACTAATGTTTCCTGAATTTCTGATGTGAGCTTGAGGACAAAAGCGTGGGCTCTTAGAAAAATCTCATCTTTTGTAGAGTACTTGGTTCTGAAAATACCAGATCCATATTTCCGCAGTCATACTTGCAGATAAGTAAGTGTGCCTGACTTTTTTATTTTTGAGTAGGCATTGTGTTTATTGTACCTGTTGGTCGTGTGAATTGCAGATCACATTGACTTGTATGGTGAAGCTGGTGAAGTGCCGTCCTCACCTGAGCCAGTCCGTGGTTGAATCCCTGCTGACACAGCTGCACAGTGCCCAGGACAATGCCAGGATTCTCATGTGCCACTGTCTGGCAGCTATTGCCATGCAGCTGCCTGTCTTGGCAGATGGGATGCTAGGAGACCTAATGGACCTCTATAAATTAATTGGACAATCTGCCACAGATAAAAAACAGGAACTTTTGGTAAGACCTCCCTTGATGGATAAAGTCTGTATAAACAACTGTGGATAGATTGTATTTAAAAAGGCAGCTAAAACATTTGTTATGTCCAGGTTGATGTGCCAGTCTATAGCCACAGTTTCCAGTTTTGTTTTAACTTTTGACTACATATGTCAGTGTTCAGTGTGGAAATATCCTAGATGGAGCTGAACTGTGCAGTGTATTCCATTAGATTTTCCAGCAGGTGGCACTGCTTAGGCAAACTTGACTACTGAAATTATTGGGGTATCTCTAAAGTAAAGGTTAAAGGCAAAATGGCAGTTAGCTCCATTTATATGTGGTGCTCCTATGAAAATGACTTCATATACTGTAAGAGAGGAAAATGCTTTCTTCACATCTATTTGGAAAAGAATTTGGATTTTAAAAAAGAAATTACAAGCTTTCTGTTAATTTATTTGGAGCATTTGAAATATCTCAGCTAAAAGGCAGAGAAGAGATTCTTTAAATGAAAGTTACTTTTATCTACAAGAAATACTTGGATTGCTGTAACTATTTAAAAGATACATGACTGAGAAGTTTTGCAGTTAAAATATGTATGTAATCTTCTATGTAGTTTTGAGTTCAAAATAAAACAGTTGGCTTCTTTTTCTTCTTTTCTTTAGTTACTGAAATATAACTTTCTTCCTCACTCCTCCACTCTCCACTAGGTTTCTCTTGCCACAGTGATATTTGTTTCCAGTCAGAAAGCTTTGTCCACAGAAATCAAAACTGTTATCAAACAGCAGCTTGAGAATGCCTCCAATGGATGGACAGCCTACAGGATAGCCAGGCAGGCTTCCAGAATGGTAGGAGGAATTTTTCCTGGAGGAAGATGGTTTGTTGTGGTTGGAGGGATGCTAGTGATTTCTTTGAATTGGATAAGAGAGTAAGGAAAACGGTAGGACTTGGGAGGAGGAAATAAATGAGGAAAAGAAATCACTTTCCCTCTTAATTCCCTGGAACACTGATTCAGATATATGTCATTTAGGACATATCCCATCAGAATGGTTTCTGAATTGTGTTTTTGAAGGAGGAAGTAATGACCTGACACTTTCTTGAGCACATACCTAATCTGTATTGTCTGACTGTTCCTTAGAAGGTGGTACAGTCCTGATTTATGCTTCTCTTTCTTCAGTGGAAGAAAGGAAGAAAAGGATAGTTTCCATTTTCCCTTCAGTAAATTAACAGTTGGGGTTAGAATTACACAGAAACTCTAGTACAAGATGCTGAGGCAAATTTCCCTGTTCATCTTTACTGAATTATCTTGTGTAAATAAATACTATACTTTATACAGGCTGGTATTTCCATAAAATAAGCACTTGTGTTTTTATTTATTACTCGGATTGTCATGATCAAATGACTGGAAAAAGTTTCATTCTTTCTATTTTTAAGCTAGGAGTAGCTCTGGAGATGTTACTGTTTTCTTACCTGTGTGTGTTTTGTAGAAAGCCACAGCCTTCTTTCACGTCCCCTTCTAGAAACGTTCTTGTCATTACAGGGCAACCATGACATGGCCAGAGAACTGTATCAAAGCCTGCTGACTCAGGTGGCTTCAGAGCACTTCTACTTCTGGCTGAACAGCTTGAAGGAGTTCTCCCATGCAGAGCAGTGTCTGACAGGCCTGCAGGAGGACAACTACAGCTCAGCACTCTCCTGCATTGCCGAAGCCTTAAAATCCTACCACAAGGGAATAGCGTCACTGACGGTGAGCACACGGCTGCTTTAGGGCTGATGTTCCTGTGTACTGCAGTGTGGCCATTTGATTTCTGTTCCTAAATCTCTGAAAAGTTTTCAAATATAGCTGACATCTGCCAGACGCTCTGTTTGGTCCTTCTCTGCAGGCATCTCAGTTGCAGTGCACTGTATCTTCAGAGAAAAGATCCTGTAGCTCAGCCAAGTGTGATTAGCTAGATTTCTGTTCGTTCTTTTCTTCTCCCCCCACCCCTTATTTCCCGCCTTGATCAGATCATATGATATATGATAGATCTTGTTTAATTAAAGTTACAGGGCTTAAAATTCTCCACTCCTTGCTTTGGCTGAATAAAAGCTATTGTAAGAGTCAAGCCTGAGAATTGGCCTAAATTGGCTGCTGTCTTCTCAAAATATAGAGAAGGATTCAATTGTCTTCCTCCCTCCTACTGAGTTCATGTTGCCTTGTATTTGACAATGGGATCTCATGGAATCCTAGCAGCAAGTTAGTAAGAAGTGGGAAGATGATTCAGTTTCATCAAATCCAGTTGGTACCTGCTTTTATGCAAGTACTTTCTGCTTTTCCGAAATGGTAAAAACAGCAAGAAGCTGTGTGGTTTCTGTGAATGCAAACAAAAGCATGAATGAATAGGGACCTTAAGTTGTTTCTTAATAAAAGATGATCCAGCTTCACACAATACTTTCTTTCATATTTTAGTTTCCATAAAGAAGCCTTGACATACAGTTTTCTGTATGCCTTTTCAGTGAAGCTGCTTTGTTTTTTTAGTTACTGGGACTGTCAGGGTCATGACAATTCAGACATTAGTTTTTAGTAAAGTTCACATATTAGTACTTATTAATAAAATGTCCCTGAATAATCAGAAAGGACATAAATTTTTATACTTTTGTCCTCTGAAAGGCCCATCATTCACAAGTGTTTGTCTTTAACTGTTGGCTGAGTGAATAAGGCTTTTAATTCAACACTTTAAGATTTCTCTAACATCAGGAAGACATTGAGAGGAGGACCTCATCTAATTAGATGTTAATATTTAATACAGGCAGGAAGATAACTTGCTTAAATAGGTCATTCTGTGATTCAGTAATTTAATTACCCTTTCCCTGGAGTTTGGGGCTTTTTTCTGTTGAAGGATTCTTGTCTTCATCTCTTCTGCTGACTTCAGTTCCCGCATGTTGCACATAGTGCTTTTCTGGGGGCAGAACCCTCCTCCTGGCTGGTTGTGGTCCAGAGGAGTAAGTACAGGTTTTGTAGGTTAGAGAAGAGGAAACTGGGTTTTACTGCTGGTTGTTGCTGAGTTGTTGCATCACTCTGGACAATTTCCCAACCATGCTTGAGTGTATCAGCTGTAAAGGGAGTCACTCACTGCTGCATCTATAGAACTCAGCATCTCAAAGGAGAGCAAGTGCCATAAAATGCACGGGATAGTCTTCCTGCTGAAGACTTCTGCTGTCTCTTTGCTCTGACTCGAGCTTTCCTGTTGCTGCTGTTCCAGTGCAGAGCAGGGCTCTGCACTGCTGGTACCACACACAGACCAGTGGTGCGTGTGATGGACCTTGTGTAGCTGTTCCACTTCGTCGTTGAAAAACACGGTGTCAGTAAGTCTCTTGCAGATGTTCACACAGTTTAGCAGTGATGAAATATTCAGACAGTGTCTTGCCTTGTTGGAAAATTTCTCAATTCCTCCTTGATACACATAAAACTCTGCCTTGACTGCAGAGTGTTCTTCCATGTGAGTTAGTGCACTTGAGGGAAAGAAGTCCCACTACTTTATGGATAAAAGGTGTGTGTGGGAGAACAGGGACTTCTTGGGGGGCATATTGACCACAGTCCCCATCTGTCTTGATGTGTACTTGGTTGCAGAGTTAGCAAAGGTTTTGAATAGGTCCTGCTCTTCCTGGCATGGAACGTGTGTCTCATTGGAAGCATTGGGCTTATTTTTCACCGCTGGTAATCTAAAGAAGATACAAAACTTGAACAAAGCACTAATACAGCCATTGGTTAAGTAGCACTAATTCCAAATATGTCGATAACAAGTGGTGGTGTTTGAAGAACTTGGCTGAGCCAAAGAACTCTTTCTGTCACTTCCAAAAAAGAATTGTAACTCATTTATTGCCCATGGCAGATAAGGTAAATTGCAGTATTAATGAGACAAGCTTGTATTTCCATTTACAAGAATCAAGTCCAATTTATGCTACTAAAAATGTCTGGATTTTCTGATATAAGTACTGGTACTTTACTCTCTTTAAAAGCATGTAGTCTCTGTAGAGCAATTACATTGCAGTGTAGCCCTCTTCCACAGAGGGTTTTCTGAAACCATCCTTGCAGAATAAACTGAACAATTCCAATTCAAAAGGGATTTTTTGTGCCCTTGGAGAAGAAAAAGCAAAGTGATGGATAAGAGAGACTTAATAGCTCAAGTACGAAATAGTCTCATTTTTTCAGCTGAAATCTAGCTCAGTAGTTTAAAATGGTTGCAGTGGGCTGATGTTTCCTCACTTTAGTCAATAGTTGGCCAGTTCTCAGATGATGTGATGTTTTGTGAGAAACTGGTTTTCTGCCAGCGAAGAAGTGGTTCTTAGTGAGGTTCTGGGATGGGTTATAACTTCTTGCTTCAAGAAGTGACCTGGTGAGAAATAAGAAGCACGTGGAAGATACGCATGAGTTGGACATGTTTTCATTCTCTGAGAAAATCCCAGTACTTTGTTTTGCAGAGGGCATTTTCTCCCCCGTAAAGAAAAAAGTGTGTTCTTCTCAAAATCCAACAGTTTAAGAAAAATATGTAGTGGATTTTTGGCTTAACTGGTATCAAACCTTGAGTACTGCAATTTACCCCCTCCTGGGTGTCCTGAGCTGTCACAGATGCTTCTACAAGTCAGACAAGCTCTTAGGGAGCAAAGCTTCACAGAACTGTATTTTCTAAACAATAGCAGCTTGTCTACCCTCCTGGAGTTCTGTTATTTGCTGTTCTTAGTTACCACCAGACCATGTCTCTTGTCTTCATCAAATGTGAGGTTCAGTGCCTGCATAATGTTCCCATCCATTCCACAGTTCCAAAAAAATCACCCCTTTCTCTTGCTGTGGGTAACTTTAGCCAATTCTTTTGGCTGATGCAGAGAATCACTTTTTCAGTCCTTGTGTTTCTGTTTGCCATCCAAATCAGTGTCTTTTTTCTTACAGTAAAGACTGTCTGGGCTAATGTCATTTGAAGCCCAGTGGCTTGGCCTTGGAAAAAAAGGAAATAGGTGCCCTAATAGCATTTTAACAGCTTTAAGTCACATTTTTTACAAGGGTGATATGCTTGGAATATGACTTAGTAATTATGTAAGTTCTATGTCATTTATATTTAGCATTATTTAAATTCAGCAAACTTGTTAAATGTAGATTTAAAAAAACAGCTTTTAGAATTGAACTGAAGGATTCAGTTGTCTGACGAGACTGTTCAGTGACATTGCAATGTTATTTTATCATTTTTGCTTTTGACCTAGTTTGCCAACATTCCTATTACTGTGTTTCAGGCTGCTAGTACGCCACTTAATCCTCTGAGCTTTCAGTGTGGATTTGTGAAACTCAGGATTGACCTTCTGCAAGCTTTTTCTCAACTTATTTGTACCTGCAACAGCCTAAAAACAAGTCCACCACCAGCTATTGCCACAACGATTGCCATGACATCAGGAAATGATCTCCAAAGGTGTGGACGCATCTCTAACCAGGCACGTGTTCCTGCTCCGCTCTCGTGCAGTTATGTTTGTGACTCTGGTATGAATTCTGCTTCTCAGCAAATGTATTTGGCAAAAGAAATGGAAACTAGTTGTGCAGTGGTGTTTTTGAACAGTGGCCCGTGGTTTTGACCTGTAGCTATGAAAAGGTCTGCCTGTAGCAGGCTGCACCTGGAAGCTGAGCGTGTGCATATGTTTTCTCCTCCATTCACGCACGCAGCTTGCAAGGATGTGCATGCAGCAAGTCCCTGGGTATGCTCAGACTTGCAGCAAGGCTTTCCACACCTTGTTTTGAAGCACCTCAGACACTCCGAGTACACTTAGGAAGCATATATACCTTAGGATGGTACTGCAACTCCTCTTGGTGAGTGTTGGCAAGTGTGTTGATGCCGTATGGAACACCAAGGAGGTTTGCTTCTAAATACATGTACACAGCAAGAAGGAATCAGTGGGTAGTCCTTGAAAGACACAGCAGTTTGATTTACCAGTAGGGAATGGACGAGGTTGTTGATGGAGTTTTCTGTTTTACTTTATTTTTAACCCGAGGAGGGTATGTTGGTGCTGTGTTACAGGAAGATACCTGTTTAATGCACGGATAACAGTGTCACTTTGGTAATTCCTGTCTGTGTGAAGAAGCAAGAACATTATATATTCTTCTCAAATACGACACCTTATTCCTTCAATGTTGAATATTACAGAGTAGTGGTTTTCTGGATTTGTGGGGTTTTGCTTTGACTTGTGTTTTTGACTTGGAATATTGTTTCTGCAGATGAAACACTCAATGGAGGAATTCCGAAACTTGGCTACACGGTATGGAGATCTGTATCAGTCTTCTTTTGATGCAGACTCAGCAACTTTAAGGAATGTAGAACTGTATCCTTTTAACATCTTATTATTGGTCCACTTCTCTTGTGGTCAGCATGAAGTTTAGCAATCCTCTTCCCTATAAAAACAGCCGCAAAGTCATTTTGAAACAGTTGTAGCATAAAAATTAGCTACCAAGTGCTTAAAACCTATTTGAAAATAAACATTACCATACTACTGTTGGGAATTACTTTATTAACAAGTTATGACACAAAAATTGAAGCAGCTATAACTCAGTATTTTCATGGTTCTTGCTCTTTGTTTACTAAATGAGTAATGACTGTAGGATTACTTCACAAAAGCTAGAGAAGCAACGAAAAGTGCCACTAAATACACTGCATTTCTTGTTTTAGGTGCCAACTTTGTAAGTCTTTTAACTCCTTAGTATTAATATCAGACAACAGCAGAGCTGCCTGTTGATTTCACATGCAATAGAAGCTCTGATTTTGGATCCAGAATCTGCAAGGTAGATTTGATAGTTAACTTCATACTCCTTTTTTGATTATTTCTAAATCCTTGGAGCTTTAAACCTAGGAATTCAAGGAATGTTCAGAAAGTTTCTCAGTAGACCCTTTTAATTATATTCTGGGCAAGCTTGAGGATCTGTTGCTGCTGTGCTATACCTGGCAGGCTGGGGACTTTGTTTTGGGTTCTGCATTTTATCATGATTTTGCTCTTGCAAGCAATATATTGGACTTGTCTGAAATATAGACTTGCACTTTTAATCTCTCCTTTAGCCACCTATTTTAATTTGTGTCTTTCTTTGTTAGCTCCCTTACCTGTTGCTTGCACTTGTAAGTGCACCTTAGCTTCCTTCAAAGTCATGAAAATACATGCACTAAATTAGTTCAAATTTCTGATGTAAATCCATCACCTCTAGCTCTTTTTCTAACAGTGAACTTACATCCACTAGAGAATAACATTGAAGTACCAATGAATTGAATCACTGTTTAAAACTCCCAGGCTGACATTAAATGGAAAATAGTGTGGATAAAATCCCTTTGTGATTTTATAACTGGTAATAAAAGTGAGCATCCTAAGTGACTGTAGTACTCAATATGAATTAAGCATTGCTTAGAAGGTGTATAAGTCAAACTAATGTGAAGCTGGGTGTGTAGGAGATGGAATTGTATTCCATGCATGAGATTATAAACTTCCAGATTTAGTCTTAATTCTGACTGTCATTCTTGCTTTTCTTTGTGTTACGAGACTTTTATAAACACTGCAGGGTTAAATAAAAGCCAGGGGAAGTAAGTATGCTGAGTCTGTTAGACCTGTCACTGCTTCAGGTGAGAGAGGGTGGGGGCAGAAAGTAGTGAATAAGTGGTAGTTAAGAAAGACTTAAATGTAAAGGGCAAGTCTTCCAGTGGAAAAATAATAAAGAACCAGAGTAAACAATTTGAAAGACATTTCTTAATGGATTTCAGGTTGTAATGGAGGATGATCCTGTTGGGTCTGTTTGGTAGTGTGCCTTCCAGATTATGATGAGGAAAGTAAGTTAGACATAATGAAAAGTTTCTTTTTTTTTTTTTTTTTTAAGTTTCCAGGAATATAGCTCAAATGGAACAGCTCATGTTGAAAGTGAATATGAGAGAAGAATGATGTCTGTGTTTAATCATGTACTTGAGGAAGTGGAATCGCTCAACAGGAAGTATGCTCCCGTGTCTTACTTGGCAAGTAACAGTTTTAAATGTAAATTGTGTAGAGAAAGGTTCCAGAAACCCAGTAACTCCATATATCTATGGCTAGCAAGAAACTGAGGTGCATTCTCAGTTAATTAACATAACCCCTTACTGGCACAAATGGTCTCTACAGAGACCACAGCACTTAAAAAATACTTCAAAAACAGTTTTGCTAAAACATCTGTAACCTTAGTGGTCTGATTAAAAATAATCTTTTAAAAATTCCAATACTAAGAGCATAGCAGATGCTGATAAGGTAACCAAAAGTACTGTGACGTCTGTGTCAGACCTCTCATCACACTTGCATTCAGACACTGGAGCACATTCTCTTCGTTCACGTTCTCACTGTGAAGGAATTCTCCCCCCACCCCACAAGTGAAGGGTCCAGCACTAGCCTAGCGTTGGTCCCTGAGCTGCTGGTGGTTAGTGCTGTGCTTTGTGGGTATAACGTTTCTCTTATCAGTGCAGGCCATCAGAGAGCACAATGCAGAGTGAGCTGATAACTCCTTTACAGGGCTGGTGGGTTTGTCTTTTACTGCTAGTGAACACCATAAAGCTGAAGTGAATGTTAGTGGGATCAAGGTAGTTTGTTTGTCATGGTTGGCATCTGTTTGCCTTGTTTCTAAACTCAACAGTCCTTTCCAATTCCCAATAGAATAGAAGAATGGGTCATGTAAACCATAGCAAAAGTAGACCCTGTAAACTTAGTTGTCACTGGCTCCATACCACAGCAGCTTGGTGACTTCAGTAGCACTGCTTGTGAGCCAGAAGGGTGGTGTAGTGCAGCAGGGAAAGGAAGAGTAGACAAGAAGCTTAAAATGAAGTTGTGATGGATGCCAGTCTCGTTTGCTTGGAGGGGAGTTGTTTATTTGAGGGTTTGTGCGTGATGGTTTTGTGTACGAGTGTTTCAAGCAGATCCTGCTCTGCTGACTCTAACACTAGGACTGGAGAGATTTCTATTTTTCTTTTTTTTGGCCTCCTTGTTCTTTCCAGAGCAGAATACCTTCTTCAATAAGGGCAAGAACATAAATAGTGAGGCTGAATGTAGTCACTGTCATTTTAGTGGCTGTAATTCTATGACTATATTAATATATTTCTAGACTTCTAGTGGAAATTCCTGCTGTTTAAGTACCTCCAGTACATGTCTTTTTCCTATGTTATGAATGGTACTTTTTTCTCAATTGTTTTTGCTCTGTTTGTTGCAGCATACAGCTTGTCTGTGCAATGCTGTCATTGCCTTGTTGAAGGTGCCCCTTTCATTTCAGAGGTACTTCTTCCAAAAGCTGCAGTCTACAAGTATTAAGGTAAGTACTGCTCAAATATGGCCTAAAATTTCTCTTTAGAGAGTCTTTACTTCATGAGGCACAAAGCTTCAGCACTTCTAATGAAGATACGTAAGTGCAGATATCATTTGGGTTTGAATGTTAGGAATAACTTGAGTAACAATGTACATATGGTCGTTTAGACCCACTAGGCTGTGACCTAGGAAAATAGGATTCTGTTCTTTGATTGCAAAGTCTTAAAATGTAGCTGGAATTTTTGTTGATTCTGAGTCTGCAAAGCTGCATAATTCTGATCCCAGAAAGGCAGCTTTTATAGATTTGTATTGGGTTTTTTTCTTTCTTTTCCTTTAAAAAACAATGTTTACTCTTTTGGAAGAAAATTGTCATATATATCAGCTGAATAAGAATTACTGTGGTCATATTTTTTATTTTACTTAAGTGTTCCTTTTTTCTGGGAAAAGTGAAAGCCTTAAATTTTTTAATATTTACTCTTCCTGCATTTTACTACTTTGTTCAGCTTAGTGTACTTACTGTGGCTATTCTGTGGAAGATTTTTTCCACATCTTTTGAAGAAATGTAGTAAATGAAACTGATATGAAGACAATATCTGGTATTGCTGATGAATGTTTATTATTTAATGTAGTAACAAGTCTCTGATCATTTCTGTGTTTCCATTTGTTGGCTTTCCTGCCAAGTCTCTCCTTGGAAATTTTTCTGTAAGAAGGCTTGAATTGTGGTTCTTCTCTGGAGGCTTATAATTACACTTTGGTCTGTTCGCTTGTGTTTCAGCTTGCTCTATCCCCGTCTCCAAGGAACCCAGCAGAACCTATAGCAGTACAGAACAATCAGCAATTGGCCCTCAAGGTGGAAGGAGTGGTTCAGCATGGGTCCAAACCAGGCCTTTTCCGTAAAATCCAGTCTGTCTGTCTAAATGTCTCTTCAGTGCTGCAGAGCAAATCAGGACAAGACTATAAGGTATGGATAGAATAGAACCAGGAGGAGTCTGAAGCTTTCTTGCTGTATTTTCTTGTCCTTTTGTTTCACTTTGGTGAGCAGAATTTCCAGGTTGAAATGAATGGGTGGTTCTGTAATTGTTTCGCTCCTGGCAGTTGACATTCAAGCACTGGCAAGCATAGTGTGTGGAAGGGATGTGGGATTTTAAAGTCTTCAATATGTCAATACCTTTCTGTAACAGCTCTTCTTCCAAACAAAAAGGCTTTGTGATGCTCAGAACAAGTAATTAGGAATCTGCTTGAGATCAGGAAACCTCAACCTAGTTATATGTCATACAAAACTCCACAGGGAAAAAAAAACAACCCAGGATTATTCTCTACCACATAGTCTCTAGAATTTTTTAATAGTCATTTTAAGGTTCTTTTATTTTGTTTATGGAAATTATGAAGGCGAAATATCCAAATTAAATAGCATCTGAGGAGACAAATACTAAATTTAAGTCAACAGTTTTATCAAAGATTGCATGCCTGAGGTTTAGGTTCTCCTAATTTGTGATATTTATTGAAAGGCCTGTTTTGGTGAGTTTTGGGGTTGGATTTTTATTTGTTTTCTTGTTTGGGTTTTTTTGAGGGGGAATAGGAGAAGTTCAGTGGCTTGTAAAAGAAAAGGACTAGGAAGGGGGTAATGTTTGACTCGTATTAATACCTTTGTGGAAAAGTAGAACCTCGCGTAGAAGACAACTTGTTAGCTTGTCAGGCTGTCTCAAATATGCACATGTATTCATTTAGGAAAATTGAGGACAGGTTTTTCTTTTTTTCTCCTCTCCTTCAAGTGGAGAGTTGAAAACTTATTTTTGACAGGATTACGTAAGGTGGTATTTTAACCTTCCATCTGTGTTCTCAGATTCCTATTGACAACATGACCAATGAAATGGAGCAGAGGGTGGAACCACACAACGACTACTTCAGCACTCAGTTTCTGCTAAACTTTGTGATACTTGGCACCCACAACATCACAGTAGAGTCCTCTGTAATAGATTCAAATGGTATTGTCTGGAAGACTGGGCCTAAAACAACTATTTTTGTTAAATCTCTTGAGGATCCATACTCGCAGCAGGTTCGCCTTCAGCAGCAGCAAGGACAGCCTCCCTCCCAGCAGCAGCAGCAGAGAACTGCGTACTCACGGTTCTGATTCCACCAGAAGTGACTCCATCCTGGTCCATTGGTATTGCAGATTTTCTTGGACACTTAAAATTTTTTTTTAAAGACCTACTATTACAGCCTTCTAGAAAGTCTCAGATGCCAATTTGTTACTTTTTAAACGATCTGGGGTAAATTTGAACTTGATTTGGCAGAGGCAGCTGTTAAAATTTAGAGTTGTGCTCTTGCTGTAAGAACTTCTACCTGATCTCTAACTTGTGTTTACAAACCTGTTCCAGCAGCCCCCACAAACTGTGATGGCAGGGGACACTGAGAGCTTGTTGACTGGTGCTTTCCATGCTCTTGTTTTTTGAAGCACATAGGCTCTAACGTTAGGCTTACAGAACACTGGGAAGCACTTTGGCTAGCTAGACAGAAATGAGTGGAATACCAAGCTTGTATCTTTTATTGTGAAGGAATTGGCAGGAATATCCAGAGATTTTTGTTCTGATGTTTTAGTAGTAACTGCCAGTACTTGACTGGTGTGTGTATGTTATTACAGTTTATCAGCACTACCTAATGCGTGCATCTGAAAGAAAAAAATGGTGCAGCTCACTTCTGATAGCCAGTCATTGCAGAGACAGGAGACTGCTTGAGGGGTTGCTTTCTGGGGAGTCTTGCAGGAGGCAGAGTTTTACAGGTGGCAATAATAACTGTTTCTCAGATGATAGAGAAAATATTACTATGTTGTTTTTAAATTTTCATGCATCTGTATTTCTGAAGCCTTTCATTTTGTTGGGGATTTTTTATTTGCTCTTTTAAGAAGGGGAATTAAAATGAATGACAACTTGCAAGTTAACAGCTTTGTTTCTTAAAAGGAGTCTTCTATACCAAAGCTTTGTAATCTTGTGTACTCTTTGACCAACTTGCTAATCTTAATTGTTACTTTTACAAGGTAACTTTACAAGGTAACAGAATTTTGCCAATAC
Source organism: Atrichornis clamosus (assembly GCA_013400975.1). Classification (NCBI taxonomy): domain Eukaryota; kingdom Metazoa; phylum Chordata; class Aves; order Passeriformes; family Menuridae; genus Atrichornis; species Atrichornis clamosus. The sequence continues at coordinate 21,772 of WBMZ01011023.1, read as the reverse complement.
TAGAAATTGATTCAGAATTATTTTGGAAATTCACTGGTTCATACATAATTGTCATGCTTCCTTTGTGATACCAAAGGCTGAACTCTGTGTCCAGACTCACAGGCAGTAGATCACGTAACATGAACGTGTCACGCTTCAGCTGGTCCTCATAAATAGTCTCCGCTTATCACTCTGCAGGAGAGTGGGACCCACTTGAGTGAGGAGGAGGAAGGATGGCACTTCTTACAGACTTCAGTGTGTAAATGGTTTTATCCCTCTCATTGGGGTGGAAATTCCCACAATACTGTTATTTCTTCAGGTTGACTTCACTGTAGAAGCTGACCAGATCTTCCAGATTTTGCAGAGAATATGATAATGAATTGCTGTAAGCCTCGATTTCCTTTGCACAGCTAGATGAAGAAATTTTTGTTGCATTTTCCCACAGTAGTTCCTCTTGGCTTGAGATTAGCCAAAAAAATTTAAATAGAAGTGATGATGCTAGATGTCATAGTATCCTGGTCAGGCTATAATCCTAACTAGAAAATATAATTGGAGTGCAAGGTTGAAAGAGAAGACATAAAATGGGTGAAAAATTCACCAGCATCCTTCTTAAGTATGATTTTCATTTTGGAGTGCTACAAAGTGCCACTGCCTTTCAAGCAGACTGAGGAAAGTGGTGGTTTCTGTCCCCACTTTGTGGTTCCGTGCCTGTAGGTTTGTGTGTGTGTGTATGTACATACAGCTTGTATGCACACATGTACCTATAGCTACATCGAGTTAAATGGTCCAGAAGGAGATGGTTGGCTTGGTGTTGTGTATGCAGTCTGTCAGACTGAAGATCTGAACTCTTTGTGGCCAGGTGGGTTTTTTAATTCAAGCCATAGATCAGTGTCTTTACCACAAAACCCTCTGTATTGTAATACAAAAAAAAAAAAAAAAAAAGACTAAAAAAACCCCAATTTTTTCAAAATCCTGCATAATGAATGTATGTTTCTTGCTCTGTTATTGACCAATATGTTGCTGGAAACCTGTGATGGTGCCATTCCAAAACAACTCGTAAGTTACAACACATTTCCACAACACGTTGTTGTGGAACAAACTTTTCTCATAAGTCATGTGAATTTCACAGTGCATAGCTAAACTTAGGAGAAGCCTAGAAGGAAAAAAAACCCAACTTGTCCAGGGAAAGCCCTGCTCTGGCCTGAGGCTTAACTGTCTGTGAGCTGGTAAGATAAACCCTGCTACAGTTGAAAAAATTGTTCCTTCTCCAAACAAGTTTGCTCACCTGATCTGAGAGGCGTCAGGACTCCAAGAACTTGTATCAGTTTTGGAGCCAGGCAAGTAACAATTGAGGTCTGAATATCTGGATGTTAGGTGTGGGAGATTGCAGGGTCAGGGTAAATGTCTTTTGGAAAACTGCAAGTACTATTTATTGGAAATTTGTGTGTATAGGAAGGTGGCTTGCTCTGCAAATATCTGTATTTCTAACAAACTCTGAAGGATTTCTCATGCTGGCTCATTTGCAGGTTAGTTCTATGTGTGTGCTGATCAGGAAAGGCCCTGGACCTGTTAGTAAATTGTCCTTTTATGTAAGCACAGTGTTTTACGTTATGTGGGGTTGGTAGGGAGGTTATTCTTTGGGGGTGTGTTTTGTTTGTTTTCTAAATGATGTATTTTTATTCCTAATACACTGTGAAATAGACTTGTCAAACAGAAACCAAGGGGTTTATGGCAAACAATGACTCAAAATACCTAAAGAGAAGTGAGGAAGGCTGTTAAGAGTTACAGCAATATACAGAAAGCTGCTGTTGGAGCTATCAACAGTGAATGTGATCCTTGACTATTAGTAGAAACAGGGAGGTTATCTTGTTTGATTCCTGCGTTCTGTTTCTAGTGCCTGTACTTGAAGATGTGCAAGAAAGAATTTGGAAAGTATTTGTAAGATACAGACCCAAGTTAAAACTTAGTGTTTCTCAATAAACAAAGCTGTAACTTGATTACTATGCATAGCTGCACACTGATAATGGAAGACAATTCAGATCTGTTTCACTTACTGGCAAAAGAAAGAAAATATTCAGTGGCTAGACATTGGTCCTGAGACAGCTGCTAAGAATTCAAACAACAGAAAGGCTTATGCAGACAGCTACGTCATGATCTGTTCCTAATCACTGAGATATGCTTTCATCTAGCTTTGATAAATTGTTGGCCTGAGCAAGAGGAGAGGTGATTGAATTAAGATGACTGGAGGTCCTGGTAATATGTGCAGTTCTGCATTAAGACAATGGCTTTTGGCGCTCAGGCTCTATAATTTGACCTGACTTCTCCACGGACGATGTAGCCTGTTACTCTCGGAAGTACTTACTACTCACATTCCTGTGAACATGTGCTCAGGCATACCAGAAAGTGTCATTTCTAAATTCCCGGCTGATGCCTTGCTCAGGGCAATGTGGAACTCAGCACAGGGCAGGGAAGGAATGTCCGCTGTCAGGTTCTGCCTTCCTCTGGAATTTAGAGTGTAATCTCCTGCTAAGGTCATTCAAGTGTATTTCAGAAGTGATTCCCAAAGCTGCACTCTTAGCAGGTATTCATAGAATCTTAGACTTCCCTTCCGATTTTTGTTTCCTTGGATATGCCCTCATTTTACCCGAGGACTGAAATGACTTAATATAGCTAAGGTTTTTGTATTTGATAGTGCATATATTTTTACTTAAATCCTGTGAAACTCTACAGGAATTGGACAGGTCTAGAAGCAACTTCGTTGGTTCTTTAAACAGATGCATAAACTTTTAAGAATTATTTTATTTAGTGATATCACTAGTTAAAAAACCCACCAATTTACTGAAAGAACTGATAGGGTTTGAATGAATTTTATTGCATTCCTAAAATACCTTTTGAATTATATTCTGAGTGTGTGTATGCATATAGAGAAAGAGAGATCTCCTACAAGACAGCGTGGAAACATCTTGCCTTCAAAGGAGCTGCATTTCTTTTCTGGTTTATGTCGTTCTGTTTGCCTAAAGTGCTTGCTGTGTCTTTCATTAGCATATTTGTACTCGTGTCCTTTTAATTCTTAGCAGCATCTTCTCTGAACGGTCTGTTCCTTTTGTGGTGGTGCAGGTGTAGTCAGATAGCTGCAGTGTGCAAACCAACACGGCGGGGGGAAGATAGAGGAGGGTAGAAGGGGGCCCTTAGGAGCCCTGCCAGCTCTCAAAGCAGTTCTGAGTTGAGTAAAGCCTAAAAACTTCTAGTTCTCTGTGCTTGACTACTGTAATTGTGTGTCCAGCCTCCAAGGACACAACCTTAAATGCTGCGCAAAAGGAGACTCACCTTGGCCTTTTCATGTCCAAAGCAGCGAGAGTGACAGAGACAAAAACACTTCTTGAAATCAAAGGAAAACCAAGTATTACGTTGCTTTTCTAACAGGGTATATTAGGCAGTGTTGCAGTTACCTTCTCCCCATGTGAATTTTTAAGCCCAATGCTGTTTTGTGTTACCAGGAAACAAGCCTGTCTTAGTGGCAACCCCTGATAGTTCCTGAGTTGTTTGTACTCCAAGGAATGTCTCTCTGACAAACAGCAGCTGCTCAGACTCACTACTGAAACCACAGATTACCTGTATTTCAGTGAGCAGTCATCCCAGTTGTTCTGCAGGCTTCAGAAAGTTGCTCTACTCTGCTGATTGTCAGCTGAGAGGTGGGAAGTACTTTCTTAGTGTTCTCATTTGTTTTTAGGATAAAGTCTTTACCTCTTGCTTGCCCACCTCAAAGTGATTCTATTGAAATTAAGGACAGCTTGGTTGTATGTTAATGAAGTTTGCACTTAGCCTCAGCCTCCTGATCCAAGGATCTTAGGTAAGAGAAGAGCAGTGTTCAGTGTCTTTTGAGAGAAAAATCTTTCTGGGGTTAGAAAGAGCCTTTGACGATGTCTTAAACACTTTAGTCTACTGGATACCTAACTGGTAAAAAGCTGATTTTTCTTTTTGTCAGTGCTGAACCAGTGACCCAGTAGAGCAGTCAAGGAGATAGTGAAGCTCTTTTATTGTGTAGATACAAAACTTGGGCTGTAGCCACTTCACAGACGTAAAAATCATCCCTTTTTCTTTCCCTGTAGATAGGGAGTCTTCTAGTCACATTCCCTCAGATACGAGCGTGAAGTTCTCAAGAAGTTTTTTAAAACTTTGATCAGTAAAAACAATTGGTATGAAGGGTTTTTTAATGGATATCAGTGGTGACTACAAAGCTCCAAAGAAGACAGGATAAAATAAGGGACTTGTGTGGGTTGGCTGATTTAAAATACCTTTGCTCAACAGTTTAAAGTATGTGGTAATCCATTTTATAGAGCCCTTCCTTGCTTCCTAGAAGCTCTAAATTTAGGAGTGCAGTTAATGTGAAATTAAGAGCTGTCCATGCTTAACACACAGCTTCTGACTACACAGAAAACCCAAGGAATAGCAGTTGAGCTAGAAGAGACTGGGATAAATATAAACTGGATGGTATGTGGGTGGGTGGACTCTGCCAAAGATGATAGGTGAATCTTCAGGATACAGTTCCGTGCTTCACTTGACACAGTCTAGGTGTGTGGCATTGCTGAAAGGGACTGTCTCTAGTGCTTATTCCTGACTCCATCTTTGCTCTTTGGATCGGATCATGAGTTTGTCCAGTACAAGAAAGGTGCTGGGGAAGACTTGCGGTGTGTCCTGGAAGTAATAATCAGCTGTGTGACTGGCTGCCTGTGCACCTGCGGTGTATTTGTGTCTATAACACGAGTCTGGAGGGAACAATCCGGTCACGTACATCTGAACCGTGGCCTTTCTGCTTGGGCAGCTTGAGAGGGCAGAGGGCTCTGCAGCAGTTCCCGGCAGCTGTTCGGCCTTCCCGGCTGCTGTGAGTCACCAGCCAGGGGGGTGTGGGGCGACAGAAGGGAGGGAAGGCCCCTGTGGAGCAGTGGCTGGGGCCGGGCCTGCCGTGGGGGTCCGTCTCTGCCCTGGAGCAGGCGAGGTGTGCTTGAACACGGCCTGGTGGGGCAGCAGCTCACAGAGGTGAGCGATGACGCCTTCTGCCTCGCCTCGTTCCACAGAATCCCAGAGTGTGCAGAGGTCAGGGTTCTGATTTCATGTATTTCAGTTTATACTGCTGTTACTCCTACAGGAACACGTAGAAATTCTGGCGAAAGCTAGGCTTTTATCCCTTAGCCTTAAAGCCAGTGGCACTAGTTTCATGGGTACGTATCTGCAGAAATTGGTTTGTGCAAATGACAACGTCCAAACTAGATCATTGAGTGAAGCGGATGGAGACCTGTCAGAGGTCTCTCTCATGTCACCCACTTCAGACATGCAGGAAATTTCAGGATTTGTAAATAATTGACAAAAAGTGTTGTCTGACCTCTTCAGAAGGTGTTTCCCTCATTTCATGAGGGAGGAACAAAAGCAATTGTAATTAATGACGCTAATTATTGCAACTCATTAGTGAAGCTGTCGCTTTGACACATTAAAGCAGTGAACTGATCCTCCCTGCAATGTACAAACTAATAATTTATTTTCTTTATCTCTGTCACCAGTAGTGAATTGATGTGCATTTTCACCCTTGCAAAGGAGAGGATTTGCCTGGGAGTCTTCTGTGCCATGTGAGAGAGATGCAGGAGCTTTCCTTGTTTCTCCTGTTGTAAGGGTTTATGTGTTAGTGTGGACAAAGTCTTTGTGAGTTGGGTAGGAATTTCTGAGAGTATTCATTCTGAGTGCATCTGGATGGTACAACCCACATAATAGATCCACTGCAGAGATTTGTACTTCTGTGAGCATGTGTAAATTAGGTCAAGAACAAAAATATACGCTGATTTTCATTTTTGGGGTTGTGGGGCAATGCAGTTGAGCTGTAAGAATAGCTTGAATGTTGTGTGTTTAGCTGTATTTCTGTTATTTCAGCCTGACCCTAAGAAAAGCACCTAGTTGTGTTTGTTTTCCTATTTAAAACAAAACAAAAATATATAACAACAACAACCCCCAAAACCATAATTCTTTATGCCTTGGTGTTCAGAGTTTTAGGAATTCACTGGTCCTATGGACGTACAAAGTATTGTGCTCTTTTATGGAGGGATATTTTTCCTTTTTGGAAAAGAAAAAGGAGGACACAATCCATGACTTAACTGTGCTGCAATGCCTCCAGTAGTTCAACTTGGCAAGATAACAAAACCAGTGCAGAACTTAAATGGCAATTAATGGTTTTGAGAAAAAAATATTTTTAAATGCCATGCTGATGAACCAATCATTCTCCTTTTTTTTTTTTCTTTAATTAAAACTTTTCTCAACTAAAACTAGTGCTGCAGATCAGGTACTCATGTTCAGGTCTGCCCTTTAGTGATGTGAGTGTACTAGATGGCAGATGGGAATGTTGATGATTCACTGAATATATTTATGTTGAAACACCACCTCACCAGAAAACAGCTTACCAAGAGGGATATGGAACTTAAAATTTGTTCTCAGTGAAACCTGTTCTGTAGTACAAATACAGTGAGCTCTTGCTGTGAGAAGACAGATGGGAGAGCCCTCTGTGATGCCTGTGTCATCACCTGAGATGTGCCTTTTTGCTTCTCTCTGTGCTTGCTGGGCACTGCCCTTACAGTCATGGCTAATAACAGCACTTAGAGGCTGTCCTGGTTTCGGACATCTGCTGCAAGGCAGCCCCTGTTCACCTGTGATGTGGTTTTTCTGATTCATGAGTTCTCACCTGTGTGTGACCACTTATCTCCTCCTGGCAGAGATGAAAATACTCTTTCTTATGAAAAACTGCTGGGAGCTTGACATCCTCTTCCTGCTATAAATCTTTGACCACTTCCAGCAGCTCTAACACAGGCAGAAGCTGGCATTGACAACCTCACATACTCTGCTATGCAATCTGAATAAATTTGAAAAATGCCACTTTTAATCTCTTGAGCTTTTACTTTCAGATGCTTCTCTACAATCATGATAGCCATAAATCATGTTTAGCATAATCTCATTTCTCATTTTTATTTTTAGTACTTGACTCCAGGAAGTGTGGCTTAAAAAAAACAAGTTTAAAAAGAGCCAAGTGCTCAGTAAAATCTGTCCCTCCAACAGTATTATCAGACAATTCAATTAGTTTTGGTTTGACTTTCAAATGCCCAGTCTTGCTGGGCTGTGCCTTACATATTTGGCCGTTCAAGGAGTAAAGGAACAGCAGCACGGGAACTTAACAGAAGTTTTACAAGGCAAGTGTCTTCCACCCCATCCTGTGGAGGTGGGAGTTGGGCAGCACTTGTGTGACTTGCAGTCCACAAAAGTTGATGGCACATCAGCAATTTAAAAATGTATCACTGTTATTATCACCTGCTTTATTGCCTCATGTCCACCCTTTGGAAGAGAGAAAAATAAATCAGCATCCTCTTGTTGTGTTCATAGAAATGATTGCAAATAATAAAGTTATATATTTAGTAAACTAGAATATAGAAATACTGAGTTCACTCGGTATTCACACATACTGAGTGAATAAAAACATAACTCATTTTGTCCTCTACCTGTACTTCAGGGAAGGCTCTGACCAGTGTTGTAAAGAAGCTCTGAGGCCTGGGTTAGTCACAGCAGTTTAGCTGTTCGAGCTGTGATTCATTTGTACCCATTCTTAGTTCTAGCTGTGGTGTTGGTAATGAAAAGCTGACAGCTGAAATTACAGGAGAGAGGTGGGAAGGACTTTGTCCAGCAAGAGAGCAGCAATCTACAGCTGTGCTGCCTGAGACATAATTTGCTCACAAGTGATTTGATTACTCAATAGTCTACATAGTTTCACAAGCCATTCACGGGAATCCAATTTCTAAACAGAATGTAGACAAAAGTTTCCTTTAAGCGAGGACAAGCCCCTTAACGCTGTAGTAGGGTTGACACAGGGGACAGGATCTCTGCCATAGTTCTGGGGTGGACTTCTGTTAAAATGAGGTACATAATTCATGCTCAGCACAGGCTGTTGAGACCGTGACTCATTTGTGCCTCTCTAAAATATTAAACTTCCAGGCCACTTCAATTACAAGCCTGGCAAGACATACAACCTGATCCAGTAAAATATTTATCTGTGTTATCCAGGCAATGACAGAAAAATCCAGTCATTACAAAGAATGCTATTTGTGATTAATTATTTAATTTGTTTCTTTAATTATTTTGGCTACCGAGGAGTAGAAGGAGCTGCAGTTGCAGGACTATTCCACTTATTAATGTATTTGGAGATGCATGAAATCGTTGTATCTTCAAGAATTTAAGCCTTTAAAGTATTTGTGCACATGTAAGCAACTTACTCTGAAGGAAGGTCAAAGATAAACTGGACAAAGTTATATTTCTGTAATAGCAAAGATTAAAGATGAATTCTAAACGAGAATTTGAAAAAGATCTTGAGGTATTTGAGTTTTGAGGAGGGGGAAATAGAGTGCATTTGATAAATGCACTCAAATAGCACATGTTAAGTAATGAAGCTCTACTGATTAAAGACTAATTTAAATGTTCTCTTGATGATTAGGTCTAATGTAACAGAATTAGTACTTACAAATTGCTAAAACTAGAATCCTGTCCATGAGCATTCTTTTTAAGGTAGCAATAGCTGGAACTTATGTGCATTGTATCACAGATTCAAAATTCAATTTTTCTGTGTTTATATTGGCAGCCCTGTTGAACTCTGTTTGCAAACCACGGATGTACTTAGGAGTGGACTTAGCCTGGAACTGAATGCATGCAAATGTGAAACTGTAGAATGCACTGAAAAATCTGAGTATTCCAGCTCATGTTTCCCTGCATAATGAAGTCACTGACTAGTATGATCAGATTATAAAAAGTCATCTTTGGTGTTTACATAATACCTAGGTTCAGAGGAACTATTTTTAATCAGTAACTCATATCGTTTGTCTTGTATGTTCATTTATATCCTTTCATCATGCATTTGCATACATTGTGATGACCTTTTGTAGAAACCCTGCAGGATTTTTGTAACAGCTCAACTGAAATTCGATGTGAACCTGATCAGCTATTACAGGCTTGGTAGGGTCTCAGCAGCACAGCTCACAGGGTGAAGAACTTTTGTGAACAAGGGTACAGAGAGTTTTTCTGTGATATTCATGCTTTTCTATTGGAAGAGAATATTAATCCACTTATTTTGTAAGGATATTTCATTTTTCGTCTGTTTTTAAAGATGGTTGACCAGAGACTGTGAGGCTTTGGCAGCTGCTGATCTCTGAGCTACAGGATTTCAAGACTCAAGTTGCAAGTCAATGTTGTTATCTTTTTGTTTTGATCATAAAGTCAAGTAGTGGTGTTTTCTAAGGCCTCTGGCAAATACCAGTGAAGAATGACTGCTTCTGAGTGTGTTGGTCTCAGTAGTGATTTGCAAATCTTCCTGACTTTCTCCAGTGGTTTAGGCTTCTTCAGAATGTGTTATGTAGTGTATTTGAGCAATCTTGATTAACTTTTTTCCCTGCGGTCTGTTGCCTTCATTCTGCAAATTCACAAGTGGGTTTTACTCCGTTGTGTCTTGATTCAGTTGCTAACTTTCACTTTTTCATCCATCTCCTCAAGACATAATCCATAGCTTCTAACAGCTCATCCTGCACAGCACTGCTTGCACCCAGCCCTTCCAAATACACCTAGTGATTCTTTCTGTACTTTCCTGAAGTTATCTTTGCAAAGGCTGTGATACTTAAGAGCTTCTGTCAGAGAGGAGGAGGAGCAGAATGAGCTGGGAAATCCTGTGCATGTGTGTGGTGGGGCAGCAGGACAAATCACCCTCGCTGCTTTACAGTGACAGCCTCTGCCTGACCACACTGTGCTAGGGCTGCTCTCCTCCTTGCTCATATCTCACAGGGAAAATTTAGTGGCCAGGAGCAAGTGTTAAGGTGGGTGGTAGCATAATGAATAGCAGAGATTCTTCTGCTGTAGATTTGGACACGTGTAATTTATGTTTGCTTGCAGTCCTAGGTAGTGGTGCTGCTGCCGCCTAGGAGAGTGGAGCCCAGGGAATATTTTTGTGGACTCATCTAAGGTCTGATGTTGGTTTAGGTTTTGGATTGGTTAACTGGTGTTGTTTGTTTATTTTTTAATGTGTACCACATCCTTAGGGGAGAGATGATCAATATTTAAGGAATGTAACAATTCCTAAACTACTTCCACTTGGAGACAGACGTTACCACAATAACAGTGTGTGTTGTAGGGAGTGGAATGTGCAATATAATTTACATACTCCAAATTACTGGCCTCCACCCCAACTTGAGACAGTGATAGCTGATGTGAGACTAGAAGATGTCAAGCCTCTACTTCCATTCCTCTCTGCCTTGAGGAAAAGAAAGTTTATCACTGGGCATGGTAGATATTCCTGGAGATACTCCTGTCTGAGACATTGTCCTTGCTAGGGTTGCTCCCTGCTAGGTTGTCAGCTGGTAATCCCAGGCACCAAGATAGTCTGGAATTCAAGGACCAGCCCATAGTATGTCCTGTTTCTTCACCAGTCAAGCTTGAGAACCCTTACTAACAAGCTGTAACAAATGCAACCTACTTTGTTGTTCAACTGTTGGTGGATTTTATTTGTGTGTTCATTTTTAGTAACTTTGCCTTGAGTCTAAGAGACTGGTAAGAGTCTAACTCAGTCACCACTAAGTATTAACAATGGAGAAGAGGATGCAAGGCTGGGTTTGGGAGCCAAGATTCCCTGGAATACACAAGTACAGAGAAGAGAACATTAAATAGTGGGTTAAATATTCAAGCCTACGCTCTGCCGTATCTAGCTATTTCTCCAGCATATTACTGCTTTGATCCATACTTACAGTTTGCCAATCAAGACACATTTTATGACAAGATAACATTTTACTTACTTTTTTCATATTCTTGCTCTGACTGGGACTTTCTGCTTCTCTGTAAATGTTTGGCCTAAAAGGTTTGAATTAACGTCTTCTCTTTAGACAGATGCTGCCATTTAGAAGTGTTATCTAAAAGACATGCAATTAATTCTTGACCTCAATTAAGTCAGTACAGAGTTCTCACAGCTGAGTGTGATAAGCAGCTATGGTTCTATGATACTGAATTTGCTGTGATGTATCATTCAGCATTAACACAAGGCACATCTTGTCTGATAATTTTTCAGAACCTCAACGCCTCAGCGTGTTTCGTCTTCTCCTTCCTTCCCCCCTCCCAATCTAATTATAGTGGCTTCCACTGCTGGCTGTCAGTTTTGACAATTATAAGTGGAAGCACGCAGAAAGGTCTGAGTTCTGCCAATAACCAAACTTTATTTATCAGTTTCAAAATTGCTTTTAATACCATTTTTCAACCCCCAAATCTGGAGATGGATCCCCATCAGAACAATGTGATGAGCGTCCTGGGGTGTGTATGCTGCAGGTGCTGTGTCCTGCTCAGAGCCTCCAGCTTACATTGGAAACCTTGGGGCTGTAGAGCAGGGAGGTGAAAGCTGGGACCTTGGAGAAACTTGCATTTGAAACAGTGTGAGACAAGGCATGAAACACTGGTGGGTCAGTCAGCTACAGCCAGGGCCATGTGGGATCGACAAGGGGGTGTACATGTCCAGAGGAGCTCAGTGAAACTGGGACTACTGAGGGCAGAGTGTTTGTATATGGAGAAAAAGGGATAATAGTTGAGCAGATGTTTGAAAGGGTTTTTATCTTCCACTTGGCATCACTTCTGTTTAATAAAGGGAGTTGTGTTTTTACATGCTTTAGTAATTTTTTTTTCTGAATAAATAGATTAAGCAAAAATAGCATTACATCTATACTTATGAAACTATATCTATATAATTTTGAAACCTTACTTTCGTTTCCTTCTGCCTTTTTGTTATGAGAGCTAGGCTGAACAAATCAAACTATGTAATCCCTTGTGGTCTGCCTGGATTCATCCATGCCATTAGGATTGCTTTTCTTAGCCACGGTTAACAATGGTGTAATGGATTTTGTAACATTTTATTAAGTTAAAATGCATCAATAGCACTAATGATAAACAATTGCGGTATTTTAGGAAGAACAGTTTCCAGCACTTACTGCACAAGCCAACATGTGGAGCTTTTGGGCAACATTTGACTCTGTGGCATGAAAATAGGGAGTAGTTGTCCCTTACAAACATGTTTGTGCTGTGGCACAGACCTAAGGAAACTGGTCTTGGGTGTCTGTGGTGTGAAATACATAACAGCATTACTATCATATCTAGATTACAATTCCTCTTTGACAGATGACTGTTTTTTAAGTCTGTGCTCTGGGCTGGTGTAAATCAGGATAAAGTGGCCTTGCTTGGATTTGTTGGAGGCAGGACAGGAAGGGGCTTTATTGTTGATGCCAATCATTTGACACGGCATGGTGCCTCCTCCCTTCCTCTCCTTCCAATGCATGCTGGGGCTGTCCCTGGCTTAGGATGATAAATTTAATGTGAAACTACAGATAAGATATATAAGGATTTTTGTGATCCAACCTTTCTCCTCTGGAAAAAAGGCAGCTTCAGTTAAGACCTAATTGTGGCCTTCTGGTACCTGAAAGGAGCCTATGAGAAAGATGGAGAGGGACTTATTGCAAGAGTATGTAGTGACAGGACAAGGGGCAGTGATTTTAAATTGAAAAAGAGTAGGTTTAGATTAGATACTAGGAACAAAGTCCTTAATGTGAGGATGGTGAGGCACTGGCACAGATTGCCCAGAGAGCTGTGGATGCCCCATGCCTGGCAGTGTTCAAGGCCAGGTTGGGCAGGGCTTTGAACAAGCTGGTCTAGTGGAAGCTGTCCCTGCCCAGGGCAGGGGGTTGAAACTAAATGATCTTTATGGTCCCTTCCAATCCAAGCCACTCTGGGAATCTATAATCTTTGTAGAAGGGAAAAAAAAAAAGGCGAGATACCTTTTAAAGCCTAACTGATAGTGTTGTCTACCTTAATTAATGATTACTCATTAACCAGTGCCAACAGTATCTTTACCTGAACTTTCCCCAAAGAAATGATTAATTGCTGTTAACAGCGGACATCGGTATTCTACACTCAGCAGAGAGACAGCAAAAGTGTTATTGAGCCAGGTAGTGAGACTGCAGAGGATGTGGGTAGCTTAAATGCAGATTACGGTGTGACTTCTCCTTTTGGATTTCCCAGTGTTGCATTATTTCTTCAGTCAGCTTGAGCTTGTGCAAAAACTGCATAAGCAGCTTGCAACATGGATGTGTTCATGACCTTCTTTCGGTAACCAAGTTAAACATAGACTTGAGGAAGCTCAGCAGAACGGTTGCAAAGCTGCATATGGCATCATAAGACAAGGAGGTTGCATACTCTGCTAAATTGGGAGAGGGAAGATGAGTTTTTTAATAGACCACTGTCCTGATCAAATTTCAGTTATGGTATTTATTTTATGGTACCTACTTCCTGGAAATGCACAGTGGACCTTGGATTGGACCTCATTAGTTTGTCCCCAGTTCTTCAGTCAGCTCAAATGCGATGGATCTTTGCACTTTGCACAGTGCTGTTTGAAATCACTGGAATTCAGCACATGGACAAATAGACTCCCCCACAAAGGCAGCTGTTGTTGTTACATTGGACTCTTTACTTTCTTTTTCAACTGGAAAAACCACCACTTTCCTGAAACATCAATATTAATTTTAGATTGTAATGATATAGAATTCAACAAACATAAGGATAAAGTAGTCTGAATACCTCTTTAATTTTGTAACAAGCTGTTCACTAGGGATTTAAGTGTGAGAATCATCTTAATAACAGTGATAAGTATTTATTTAGTTCTCTTGTATTTATGGTTTGATCTACAAACACTGACTTGATGTTAAGAGTTTACCAAAACCCAAGTAGGTCAGTCTGGTAAATGTTGACATGAAGTGAACTTGAATGACTTTGAAGAAAGTAAGAGCTTCATCAGATCTTTATGCAACATACGAACTTTATGATCAGGACCATACAGTGTAGTGCTTAATTTGCCAGTACAGATGGAGAAAAATATTAGAGATTAATTCAGGGCAGTCAAATTCCTGTTTTTTCTAATTTTTTTTAATGGCTAATCGCAAAACAGTGTGATAGCTAGAAAATATTAGGAGTCCCATCTGCCTAAAGATGGGTTGGCTTCATCTTTGTGTTTGTACCGTGCTTCCTCATGCAAACTTTATGGGCTTACAAAAATCTTGCAAAGTGCAAGCTTATATATAATCGGCATGTTATCATTGCCTGAAGTAATATGATTCTGTAGATGTGATTGAATTAAATCAATGTCATGGATAAAAGATTTCATAACCAAGCTAGACAGAGGTTAAAGATTAAATAAGTAGTTCTTTAAAAAAAAACCCCCAACAAAAAACAAAAGACCCCCAAAAATCAAGAGCAAACCCTCAGCTCAAACTTACCTTGGTGACAGTAGCATCTCTGGGTGACAAACACCCACGTAACTGAGATGAGGGCTCAGCTTTGTTGTGCTCTACTTAAGCTGCCCATTGATTGACACAGAGAATGGCAGAAGCACGTTACATACAGCAGCAAATGAAGGTGTTGCTCACTGACCATCTGGTTGCACTGTGGTGTATCTGTTACCCGTCTTTAATAAGTGGCCTCTGTCAAAGTCTTCAGTTTAGTTTTAATGAGAAATCCAACACCTCAAAACACCTGAATTATTCAGCTCACAGTTACAGGGGCTGGTATGGAAACTTGATTATGGTATGAAAAGGCATTGTAATAGCAGGAACAACCTCTCTGGTTTTTAAGATTTTATTGATTTGGACAACTGTGAAATACATCACAAGTAATCTTACCAGGTCTGCATATGAGTTAAGGAACATGCAGCTGCAATAAGAGGGTTTATATTCCTGATATGCTAGACCAAAAGCAACCCAAAATATTATAAATATGATGCATACATCTTATATAAAACAGATTGAAATGGAAAATGCCAGAGTAGCATTGTGTGAAAGTTAACAAGCTCTGCCTAAACGGAAAAGTATGAAATTTGCATATAGCTGGAAGAAGAAAAGGAGAGATGGTTACATCTGCCTCACCTTCTGCTAGTATTGACTAGCTGGCAGGTTGTTCAAATGTGATGTATTCTGGTTTTTGCCTTTCTTACAAATGGTGAAGGTCATGAACAAGATGAGTGTGCTGTTCTTAACCATCTCCAAAATTCCTTGATTTGCTCCTGTTACGCTCTAGAAAGAGTAAGTACATTCAGGTATTAATCTACCCAAATTCTTTTCAGAGATCAAGACAGGCTTCGCTGAAGCATCATATGGCTTTGTCCCCTTCTGTAGCTTATACTTAGAGTCTCTTTAGATTCTCTGTGGTGAAAGTAGTACAGATACTGGTTATCACACTGCTCTTGTGCCACAAAGGAAATAAACGCATTCAAAAATAGTTAAACCCTTGACAAATCCTAAATAACAGAGTACTTCTAAATATTAAATTATAATTTCCACCTGAAAAACTTTATGAACTCTCACTTTTTATGTGTCCGTACCCAGTAAATCTATTTTGACACTGCCTTGGACTCAGCAAACAACTGGAAAGCACGTAATAAATAAGAATTAGGTATTAAGTGGGACAAACACACATTGCCATAGAGTGCCCAGCTGTGCTGGCCAATTACATTGAGCAGCAGTAATCCACCAGATGAGCTCCATCTAAAATGCAGAGCAGGGAGGATGCAGTACACATGTTCTTGAGATTTCCCACTGCATAAAGACCCAGTCTGATGAAGGACTTAGAAGATGGAGTGATGGGACCATAGCCAGACCCAGCGTTAGATGCCAGTGGTCTTCTCTCTTCCCCTGTATTTTTGATAAGGGGCAATATGTACCCTGATTTTGTGTAGCTGTGTCTTCCATGTCATACAGCCTCCTTGGCTATGCCTTGACTTGCTCTGGGGACACCCCAGAAGCTGTGTGTCGAATTCTATTTTTCACTTTATGTTGGACAGAACTTCAAGCATTGCACTGGAGTTGCCTCACTGGAGCCAGAGTTTCTTCTTCTGTCCGTGTCTAACTGTATAAAATTCCCTTGGGCAAAATAAAAAATGCAATAATGGCTGGTTATAAAATGTTTACTTGGCCTCATTTAGGCTTACAAAAGGTTTGGAATGAAATATTAACTTAGAGAGCTACATAACAATCCAACCTGCATCATGTTTAATGATTCCTGGTTAAAAAAAAACGAACAGCAACAACCACCAAAACACATTTGGGGTCAAACACTGCTACTTCAATGCTATTTTTATTTACTCAGGTAAAAATACATTTTGATTAGTCTCTCTTACACTAGTAGTAACTTTTTGGTTTATTTGGTTGTGTGTTTATATAGATCACTTAAAACTAGGAAATACTAATTTTGCCACTTTCTCCTAGAGAAAAAATGGCCCTAAACCAATTCAAGGCTTTAACTTGGCATCCTGCAGTCTTGTTAAACAAGTGCTGCCTAAGATCTGATGTCAGCTCAATATAGTAGAAGGGAGAAGCAAAGTGTGCATTTATCGTGAGCTTGGAATTTTTGGTCGTGTTTGTGACATTTTCTCTGAGGCCTATAATTTTTTAATGTGAAAAAATTTAGCCTTTCATCCGAGGGCTTAAATATTAGAGAAAGTGAGCAAAAATGACAACTCTATGCTAGAGCCAAGGGAACTGGCAAGACTGACTTGTCTGCAGCTGTCTGATCTTGGTGAAGGGATCTGGAGGTGCAAGCACGGGAGAGAGCTTGTCAGGGGGCTGAGATTCACTGTCAGCTCAGTTAAAGCCTTTCTACATAAATTCAGGAATGTGGCAAGTGTTAAAGTCAATGCCACAATTGACTTCCGTTTTTACTTCTCCTTTATGTTACCCTGAAGCATCCTTAAAAGAATTAAAATGCAAACAAAAGCATCTTTGACTGAAAGGTCAAATAGTCTGATAACATTTACTTCCTGGAAAGACATGACAAAAGGAAAGTGGCCTGGGTTTTATGTCTTGGGTGTGAGAAATGAACGCGAGTCTCCAAAAGGAACTCATGTATCTGAAAGATTACTGAGAACGGATCTTTTAAAAAGCATGTCTACTGGTGGATGACTACGAGAAAGAACATGAGATCAGCTTGCCACTGAAGATCAAAGGACTTTCACAAGCGTGGCTCCTCCTGAGGAGCAGCTGGTAGAGATGGAGTGGCTGATACTGTCCTTCAAATGTAAGAATTTTCTTGGAGAATGGAGGTGATTTGGCCTCTTACAGAGGTCACAGTAGAAGCTACTGTTACAGAATATTTTGGATGGTTTAACTGTTGTAATGAAAATGCTTAATGTTCTGAAGACAGTAATGCAAAAATCCTTCACACCAGGGTATTTGACACTGTAAAGCAGCTCAGAATGGAAAGCTAAATGCATTTTTTTTTTTTTCCCAGAAGCTAAAACTTCCTCCTTTGGTGTTTTGTCTTGGGGTTTTTAATCTTCTTTTCCCCTCCTTTCCTTATTGCAGATTATAGAAAACGTAGTTATGTTCTAGATGCTTCTTTAAACTGTGATTTTTCCAAATCCAGTGCTAACTACTTAATTCACGAGATGCTTTCTGGATTTAATGCTCCCCTGAGTATATTCCCCATTTCATGTTATGCATCTTCCAGCTGCCTGTGCTCTGCATGTTCCCATCTTTGTACTTTCTCATGGCAGTTTAGTCTACTTTCATCTTTTCTATCATGCTCTTTTTTTTTGGTAAGATTTTATACAATTCCCCAAGTAGCCAGTTATTCTTTCTGAGAGGTTGGAAGCAGTAGTTGTTTTCTGCCCTGTAGAATTTCTGAGATTTCTCAGGCTATTTTCTTGTCTTTGCTCTCCGTATGACAGAGATTATGATTTGTAAAGGCCATTTTGTTTTTACTGTCGTCAGCACATCAGTGCATCCTCCTAAACCTTTTTTTCTCCAACCATATGGCATCTGCAGCTTCAGTGTGCTACAATGAAAGCAAACAGGGAGAACTGATTGAATCTGGTCACAACAAATGAGCAGCTTTTTATTTGCCAATCTTTGACCCAGACAGAGGTTCACAAGCATTCCAAAACTTGCTGTTTCCTAACCCCAGAAACAAATCTTTTAGTTAGCTGGTGTTTACAGCTTCAAGCCTGGATTTCATTATAGTTGTGCCTCCTGGACTACTTGAATGCCTGCAGTGCCTTTCCTCCTCGCAGTTACACTACAGTTTTAATGCTACAGCAAAGTTGGAATGCAAAGATGTGCCATTGAAGGGCAGTGCATGACAATGACAGTGGCTTAATCACTTCTGGAAGTGTACCCAGAGATGAAAAACGTTACCTTCTTCACAGGCTTTCAAGGAGTTTATGACTGACACCTGATTTGAATCTCGCAGCCAGATCCAGCGTTCAGATCCAGCCTGTGTGAATTAAGCATCTTTCAGCCCGTGCAGTAACCTATGTATAGTTCAGGGTATCTTGTTAAAGTAGCTGAATATAACAGATGTGTTTGTTTATTTCTGTGTCACATTCACACCTCAGCAATAACATGTTTTCCCTTCTTATCGGCAGGAATAAGTCTAACCTTCTTCTTCTGTTTTTGGTCTGTAGGTTTTTCTGAAGGTGAGTGAGAGACAACTCCAATATTTACTTATCTGCTCCAGCAGTCCTCGACATCAGTTAATCACCTAATTTTACCAATGTTCATATCTGTATCTACCAATTAATAAGCACATTAAAATGTATTTTTACAATGATCAATAGTGACATCCCTGTCAGTATTGCTGTGAGGTTGAAAGGACAAAATTATAGGGGAAGTATTTGGTCAAAAAACATGTAAACTTTAGAGAAATTATTAAAAAGGCCACTAATTGAGAATTGCTTATATTAATATTTTGCCCCCTTTCTTGCATTTATGGTAGTAAAATGACAAACAATATACAATGAAAGCTCATGAAGCTCAGAGATTGAGGAATTGCTTCCAGAAATCAGAATTTATTCTTAAAAATCAAACCCCAAATCAGTTGTGATACTTCGGTGCTTCAGAGTTAACAGTTAATGACCAAATTAAAAAAATTTGCTCCTTTTAGTAGTTTTCTTCTTTTTGTTTGCAGTAATGGCACACACATACATGTATGTGTTACTTTTTACTAGAAAGGATTCTTCAGAGGCTCAGACTGGGTGACACAGCTGGCTTCTCAAGATCTGTAAGGGGTGTTTCATTGTGTACGCTTCCTAGGATTTGGGTTGTCCATGTGAAGGCCAGGAAATGAGGAATAGGGGTGGGTCTTTGCTACTAGCTCATTCAGCAGAATGCTAAACCACAGCTTCCTAAGCTCTAAGGCAGTCACTGACAAAGAATGAATGCTTTGTATGGCTGCTTCCCCATGTGCAATTCCTTTCTGCAGTATAAATTGCCTAATTCATTACTTGTCTAACATCATTTCTGCAGTCCCTCATTGGATGAATCAGATTTCAGAATAGTATTCCAAACTGTACAGCGTAAAGAAAATTAAAACATAAAATTTTCTAAAAGGTAATTATAATTAATATTTTAAATCTTGGAATAATACACAAAAAAGGCTTCATTTTGCTGCTGGATGTAAAAAATGAAAATGTATCTTTAATTATGGCCTAAAAATTGTCCTTTTTCTACCTGAGGATTTTGGAGCAAAATTTTGCTGAGAATAACTTCAAGTGTCTACCCAAAGTTGTTTGTATGACATATGGAAAAAAAAAACCAAACCAAAACCAACATAAAACTCAAGTTCTACTGATGCTGGTAACACTTCAGAACAGCTCGAGCTGACTGCATAATGATTACTGAGCACAACTGTCATATTTAACCTAGGAATAAAAATAACACAGACAAAAAAACCGCCAAGACTTGGAAACACTTATGCAAGATGTGTCCTTTTTGTCAAAAAGGTCAGCAGTTTAGTTTAGCTTTGTTTTGTTCAAAAAGAACACGATGGTATTATTTGGTTGTTTGCATTTTTATGTTCTCAAATTAAATTTATCTGCAATAACAACTTTGTTTGCTTCCTGGAAGGGAGGTTGGGATTTAATTTTGTTGATGGTACAGTCATCTCTGAAGCCTCATTGTCTAGGAAACGGTAGACTAGCTTTATACATGGCATGGTTAGTATGTGAAACGGATATGCTCTTCAGTCCACATATTACAATTTGAATTATTTTTTTTCAGCACAAAAGACATTCTAGCATGTCTCCTTCTTAAGGTGGTTTCAGGTGCTGTTCTTCCTTAAGAACCCAAGCAGAGTTAAAACCACTTGCAAAGCCATTCTGCTCAGTGTAAGTATTTTAGCAGTTGAAGAAAGCTGAGGAAACAGCCTGGTCAGAGCAGAGAGGGCCGAAGGAGGTCTGGCAGTGCTCCTCCGTGGCCTGGTCAAGGGTTACAGAGAAAACAGGAGCAGACTTGCGTCTGACAGCGAGCAGACAAGAGGCAACAGTTCTGTGTTGCCACAAGGGATGGTGCAGTTACACTGAAGGCAAAAAATCCTCACCCTGGAGTGGTTTTGTAAAGGTGCAGGTGCTCTTGATGGGGCTGTGAAGTCTCTCCCCTCAGCTGCTTCTGTCCTGGGGTCAAGTGTCACTGTAGGTTGGAGACCTTAGCGGAGTTATTTTGGAAGTAGATAATGATGTTTGTGGCTGAGGGATGAGAGAGAAGGAAGAAAACTGGATAGCTGATCTATAAAAAGCACACACAAGGGACTTATGACTACAAGGACAAGATGATGTGCTGTTGCTGTCTGGGCCCAAAGGGTCTTTCTGCTGGTGCTGAGGGAACCTGTGACCGTGTCCTCTTCTACCTTCCCCGATTATCCAAGTTTAACCAAAAAACAAGGGCAAGGGGGACTCGTGGGGCCGAGCTGTGCTGCTCCCCTGTCACAGAGTCACAGTTGGAAGGCACCCACAAGGATTCAGTCCAACTCGTGGCCCTGCACAGGACACATCAAGAGTCACCCCCTGTGCCTGAGAGCACTGTCCAAACGCTCCTTGAACTCTGTCAGCCTTGGTGCTGTGACCACTTCCCTGAGGAGCCTGTTCCAGTGCCGTACCACCCCCTGGGTAAAAAACCTTTTCCCAATACCCACCTAAACCTCCCCTGACACAACTTCAAGCCATTCCCTCGCTCGTCCCGGTCTCGCCACGCCCGGCTCCGGGACGGGCGCAGAAGCCCCGGGGGGCAGCCCCTGCCCCTCCGCAGAGCGCGGCTCTCCCGCGGGCTGCTCCGGGATGCGCTGCAGCGGGGGCGGCTGCGCTCGGGGCTCCGATCCCTGCCTGGGGGGGTGTGTGTGTGTGAGCGGGAGGGTGCGGGGGTCTGCGCGCTGCCCGGCGGGGGCGGCGCTCGCTGCAGCGCCAGCCCCGCTCGCAGGCGGTCACGGCGGACGCGGCGGGGGCGGGGAGCGCGGCCCCAGCGCCCGGCATGAACCCGCGTCGGGCCGACGGAGGTGGCGGCCGTGCCGAGGTACGAACCCCCGCCCCCGGCAGGTGCAGGGTCCTCCTCCCGCCCGCGGCACCGCCTGCCCTTGCGGGGCCGGGGCTCGGCGCGGTGCTGCCCGCGGAGCGCCGAGCCTAGCCGAGCCGGCAGGGAGGGGAAGGGTAAGGGAAGGGAGGGGAAGGGAAAGCAAAGGAAAGCAAAGCGTGCCAGGCCCGGCCGGCCCGGCCGCGGGAGAACCGAGGTGAACCCGCGGTCTGCGCCTGCCCGCCCGGCCCGGCGCTCCCTCCTCCCCCGCGCTCACGCCGCCCGCCCCCCTCTCTCCCTCCGCAGGGAGCCGCAGGGCGAGGAGCGCTGCCGCGGCCGGGCCAGCCACCTCCGGGTCCATGAGCCGCCCCCAGCCG
>WBMZ01011022.1:0-42845 GCA_013400975.1 Atrichornis clamosus | reverse complement strand
CCCGCTGCCGGGCGGGGCCGCGCTACCGCCCTCCCCCGGCCCGGCACGGCTTCCGCTCACGACATGGCGGCGGGCCGGGCCGGGGCGCGCCTGCGCCCCGCGGCTTTTCCCGGCGCCGTTCTCCCACCGACTGCCCGTGAGGGGCTTCACCGCCAGCGCCGCAGCGGCGGGGGTCGGGCGGGCCGGGCCCCAGGGAGAGGGACTGCGGGAACCGGGTGTGCCACCGTCCCCCTGGGCTCGGAGAATGGGAGACACGGAAAGTTTGTTTGCATAAACGAGCGCGGAGGGAGGAGTTGGGAGGCGGGTGAGACAGTGGTGGTGTGCAATATATCATTGGGCAAAGAGGGAAAGGAATTAAGGTGTAGGAATTTGTTTTTGCAGCAGCACCGTTTAAGTAGTAGTTGGACTGCGTGAGAAGGAGTTGCCTCGAAGCGGGAAAGTCATACTTCCACAGGCCAGGAGACATGAAGATAAAGCTGTCCAAAAACCCCCACAGGTTCTGAAAACAGCCCTTATTTTACTTGTTATTCCCAGCGGTTCGCTGGTACACAAACAGCTGACTTAAACATACTGAGACCCACAACTTATGGGGTGTTTCATGGTTCTCTTAAAATGCTAAGCACTGTAATAAATACCCATCGTTTTGCAATATCAGATGGTTTGGCTGATGCTGAAGAGTCCTTGAAACACGAGACTAGCAACTGAAGGTGGGTGAGCATGGTGTCAGGCTTCTTGCTGTCGAAGCCAAACTTTCCAGAACTGTTTGAGAAGGCCACTTAGTTTTCAACAGCCCCCACCATCCCAGAGCGTTTCTGGGTTTTGCTAGGTCACATGATTTGTTCCATCCTTTATAATATAAAGTTAACATTCTTCAAATATTTGGAAGTTTTTTTGGAGTGGGAGGAAGGGCAAGAGCGCTAGTAATTAAAAGTGTGTGTGTGTGTGTGTGCGTGCCTGCACACAGGCTGCTTCTGTTTCTGCTTGGTAGCATTTTTGATCCCACTTTATATTCATGCAAGCATAAATACCTATCTACAAAGAGGTACAAAGGAGTGGATAGGCAGTTGCTCATAATGAATCAGTCTTCAGCTGGTCCTATAGACTTCTATATCTAGAGTGAAAGGTCACAGTTGAATGATCACCTGAAGCCAGGAGAAGCAGCTGTGCCCTCCCCTTGTTCACTGCAGTTCATTCTGGCCCTTGCATCAGCCTCTCTTTTGAAGTGGTGCAATTGCATGTGCTATTATGTGAGTTAGACCAGGGAACAGATCCACATCAAAACCTAGCCCTACCCTTTTTACCTTCTGTTGTCCTTAAAAAAACCCCACCAAGCAACCCAGCCTATTAAAGGATGGAGAGAAGTCGGGACGGCTTCCTTCCCACATGGTCAATTTGCAGAACTCTGACTGGTTAATGGTATGAAATTTAGAACAAGGCAATAGAAAACAGATAATTCAGTAGTGCTTGGCAGCCCTTATGCTTAATATCATAATATTAATAGCAAGGAATAATTTTTTGTAGTCTGATCAGCCCCAGGTCGCTTCAGTCTGACTGCCAGAATGTTGAACATAAAACTCATTTCTTACAGCAGTCATACATTATGTGTTTGACACACAAATCAGGACTGTTAAAAAAATCCTTGAGTTCATGTAAAAATTCATAAATGTTAAAAAAATCTTACCTTCCATCCCTCCGGAAACATGAGTTTCTATTCCCTCACAGGGATATTTCACTTTATCAAAGGTTATGTATTTGTACCTGCATCAACTGTACAGTCAGGTACGTACATATGAGATGTGCCATTAGGGAGAAAAACCTGAGCCGCTGAAAGGTGGCAATGACAACAGGAAAACTACCCCAAGCCTAAGCTTGCATTTCATATAGTTCAACAAATCCCTCTTTATAGAAGACTTCTTTCCTCTAACTAAAAAGACTCCATCATCTTCTCTTTTCCTTTCATAGTTCTCTAGTCCTTTCTTGTCGTAGGTACATATTCTAAATTGCTTGTTTGAATTAAAAACTCTTTTTAGAAGGACAGTGTGTGTCATATTTTAGTTAACGTCACTGAATTTTTTCCATTGGTCATCATTTGTCCTTCCCTGTATGTATCCTACAAATCCAAACTAAAACAAGGGCAAAGATCTTACGTACTAGCTTATAAGAGGGCTGCAAACAATAGAAATCTGACCTTTTCTCAGGCACGGAAGTACAGAGAGTAGGTAGAAGTATGCCATTTCATTGTTCAGGGGTTTGAGTATTATCACACCACACATTTAGATTTTATAAAAGAGAAAGCTGCATCAGGATTTTAATAGGAGCTACCATGCAAGAACAGACTTCAGGGCAAGAAAATCATCTGGAAAGTGTCTCCACGGGGAAGACAAACATATCAGTTAATCTCTGGGAGATGCGGGGGATTCTGACTTTGAAATCCTGCTAAGCTCAGAGTTGGATCATCCTCCCAGCAAGAGGTAAGATGCTGAAGATATTTTGCCTCAAGACAGTAGCTCCTATTTTTCATTCCTTTTGTCTCAGGCCAAAGAAAGGTAATGCTTTCACCTGTGGCAGCAGACCTCTCCTTTCCCCCTCTTTCCCTCCAGGCACAGCCATCACTCTTGACTGTAGTCACTGCTAGTAACTGTCTGTCATCAGACTCAGTTGTGGGCATTGATTTCACCTTTGCATAAGTGGTTGCAATCGTGTTGCATCCACACCGATGTTTTATATGCACTGCAATGGAAAATTTGATCATGTTTGTAAGGAAAAAGGTAGCATATGGCACTGAAATGACAGTGCTGCATAAAATCCCATTAACTTGTCATATGAATTAGGTGGGCTTCATATGCTGCACCTTTTTTTTTTTTCTTGCTTCTAGCAAATCTCACTAAAATGTCACTTGATTGCAAGGGAGACGTCAGCTTAATAGGACTTACCTGTTTTTCCCACAGGCAGTCTCCTGATATGTGTGTGACAGAAATTAGGGAAGCTTGCTCATGGTTGGTGGTATCTAATGCTTTGCTTAGCTTTGAAGTAGTACCTACTTACTCTTTGCAATTAAGGCAGAATTAATCGCAGAGTTAGTAAATCCATAAAAAATGGATGCCCAGAAAGGTAATAAGTATAAAACAGAATTATTTTGCTAATATTACTATCAGAATAATATTTGAGAGTTTGAACTTGCATTTTTAAAATACACAGAAAAGGGGGGGGGGAACCAAAGGAAACTATGGCAACAAAACCCACAATGCAACACTCATTTAGAAGGTCTAGTAGTGTATTAGGGAATTATAATGCCATATCTTCTGAATAGAATATGAAAAAGTAAATGCAGTGCAAAACTGAAATTCTGTTTCAAATATTACAGTCATAGTACTGAGGTGTATAATTTGAATTTAATGCACAGGAAAATTTACAGAAGGTACTGTCCAAATTTATATGGGAAAAACCTCTAATGAGTTAAAAAAATAATCAATACCATTTATTTGTATAGCTAATAGACAGAGAGTCTCTTACTCTCAAGGCACCTGGATTCAATTCCTAGCAGAACACAAAGGACAATTGTGTAATTTATTCAGTCACTTCATATAGAGATTCAACTAAGGAGACTTTGTCTTTCTTCATGATGTTTTCAGAAGTGTGAAGAGGCCTTGATTGCAGAAGTGTAAATACATCCTGCCAAAATAAACTAAGGAAGCCTTAGTGCTAATTAGAACTGGTTGCTCTGTGCTTTAGCTGCAAATATAAAGAACATCTCCTTAACCTCATTGGGATATTGAAAGGATGGTTTCATTGATGTTTGGAAGGCTGACAAAGACCAGGGGAAGAGAGACAAAGTGCTGCAAGAAGTTTCCAGCTGGTGGGAGTTGTCATAGCAGAGACACCAGAAGGATTTGGTGTACGAACCAGAGTTACAATCAATAACTAAAAAGGGAAGAACTGAAATGAATGTCTATTGTGTATTAAGATTTAAACTGACCTTTCAAACAACATCTGCTGAAGGGTGCTTTCACCATTACAGGCCCCTGGATGATGGAATCATACAGGAATGCAAACATTTCCTGCATTTTCCTCTGGCAGGCCCTTCTTTGAAGTTCTAATCCTGCAAGTGTAGTAGATGTGATAATGACAATAAGAATACTTCTATATATGTTAGAGATACAGTGCCTGACTCACTGCTTAAAACTATAGCTTTTCTGGATGTATGTACATTTACATAAAATTGCACTGAAAGGGTAAAGCCTAATGCATCGGGCTCGATGGAATTACTTATCTGAGTTTTATCTGTGGTCACTATGCTGGCAGGAAATAATTGTGCCTGTGGTTTTTACATCCTGAGTGGAAATCTGGAATTCAATAAAATATGATCTCCTTACAGCATACCTGTCTCCAACATATGTTCTCGTTTTAGTGTTTCTGTGCATACAGATAGCTCAGATTTATCTTCTGAATGACAAAATTTATCCCGTTCACCGCAGAGTATCAGAAACCTTTTGCTGAGCTTTGAAATCTTACATGGAAACCTGCTATCAAATACTGAATACAAGTTGTCACCCCTTTACAGTGAAACATTGACAAGCAGATTAGAATTTCAGATTGTGGTATTTTGTGACAAAAGGATCAGTCTTCGAGGGTTGGGGTTCTCCTGGAATAAATGCAATACAAGATAGCTGTTTACAAATAAAAAGATTAAAAGATACAAAGGTGATAGAGGTAGAATATGATATTATATTATACAAGATAATATAGCAATAATAACCTTTTCAGCTTCACAAGTCATTGCTATAAATTAACACACCAGGTCTACAGGAGGCCACAGCATTGTATATATACTACCTCCTCCAGATAAAGGAATTTAAGGGTCACAGACCTTTTTATTATTGTTATCAAATTAGGTCTGATATAAAGAGCCTACTGACAAGAAAAGCCTAGTTTATCTCACTTTTTTTGGATTTAACCTTACTAAATTGCCTGATTTTATGCACTCCCAATTAAATAGTTTTAATGGACTCACCCATCCCTTGGTCTCTTTGAAAGCTACCCACCAAATCACCTACTCTAACAATCTTACTCTTCACTTCCTTTAATAGATTATCCAGCATCTCTGAGCCAAGAATCCCTTTTAAATCTAGAAAGCTTCACTTTCTCTTTTCTGTCCCTTAATTATACTGAACAGAATTCTCCTGACTGAGCTAACAGCTGTCCTTTATCCTGCTTGACAACACCTGATGCTCATTCCCAGCAGTCTGTGGATGTTTTCCAAAATATGTGCTGTTGAAATATCAGACCTAAGAATACAGTTTGCTACCTCCACTGGTTTGAAAGATCTATGTGTTCTCTCAAGGCAGGTCACTTGCTTTCCCAACAGCACCTCACCTTTGTGTATTTTCTTTTTTCCTGTAGAGAACAAAACAGTGCCACTCAGAGGGGCCCCAGGTTTATGATCATGTACAAAAATGTTCTCCAGTGATCAATAAAACTTGTTACATCATCAAATGTAGGTCAATAAGGATCGTAATTGTGCATGTTGTACAACAGGCTGTATGTAGGCAGTATTTTCCCCAACTCCCTGTATGATATCTGGTGTTACAGTGCAGCTGAGGAATTCCTGATGTGAGCCCTGGCCCCCCCGTAATTCAGCTGTATGATGGATTCACACATGTGTGTTGTTGATATGTGTAAAAGGAACTTTACTGATGGCTGACTTACCCTGAAGTGTTTCTTCAGCGCTTGGTATTGGCTGGGGTTTAGCAAACTTCAAGCATACCGGCACCTTTCCTTGTGTCCCATGAGTGATTTACTGGTGGAAAGGTGCCTGCTCTAAGGATGGATATTTTAGATCCCCTACTATCATTTCAGCACCATGCCAAGACACAGTTCCACAGTGAGTGCACATTTCCATCCCCCAAAGTCAGCGCTTACTGAAGGGAAGCATGAATGTGAAAGAAGACAGCTCATTATCTGGAAGCAGTGAAGAGAAACATGGAGGAAACAACCCTGTCCCGGTCATGGGTACCTCATTCTCTCCCAGCTGTGTTGACTCACTTTATCCTATTTGATGGAGCAAAGACATGCCCAAGGCCTTGCTCCAGTCACAACCTTGCCAAAAGGACTAGCAGCAACATTTATCTGGTATTGCAGAGCAGCTGAAGGCTGTGTTAAGACATGGTGCCTTATTTAGAGCTTTGGTGTTGCAAAATGGTTCACATGCGACAGGTGAGTCAGAAACTGTAAAGTCTGTGCTGTCTGAGCTGCCCAAGGTTCTGGGCTTAAGCTAACAAGTGGTATGGACTTGACCTACTATTAGATCAGGCCAGACATTGGAGGAGGTGAGACTGTGGAAGAATTTTGGCTTGTTGGTCATTCTCCAGTAAGAGCAAAGGAAGGTAATGGAAGATGTAGGATAAAATGGAAAAGAGGTGCTGAGAATAGAAGATGGTATATTAAACAGGGAAGAGGAAAAAGAGCAAAACCGTTTTAAAGAGCATAAGGAGCCGTTGTGTCTTGGATGTGAATAGCCTGTTAAATCTATATATTTTTGTGTCAATATTTAGTGAATCACAGGAAATCGTAAAAGCTGTTGTGTTAACAGTGATAAGCCATGCAGATACTCTAAACATTTGTACAAATCTGCCAATATTTTCTTTTTTCAAGTCACTTGATACAAGATTAATGAAGCAAACAACCATTCAATCTGTTACAACCAGATAAAATTTCCAATGGATTAGCTAAATGTTTACAAGAAGAAGTAAATTTTCAGCTCCTGAGTGGACCTAGAAGCTAATAGAGTCTTTGGTATTACATCACCACAGATAGTAGAAAGGATTAAACGAGTTGTCAGGATTTTATTCCTCCTCTATCGATTCACTTTCAGCAAAACTGAAACTTTGTTGACTTCAAAGAAGCTATTTTAAAAATCACAATTTTCAGAAAGGAATGACGTTATTTTGCCTGCTTCATCAGAATGAATGCTCCTCTGCTGCACACAAATGAGCTGCTTGCCCTAGTTGAACAAAAGCTACCATGAGAGCTTTGATCAGTGTTGACAGTGTTCCTGCAGTATTTCAGTGTCTCTTTCCTTTTTGCTTTCTAGAACCACTACTAATGATATTGGTTAAGAGAGAGTGTAAATTGCAATAAGGTGGTCTTCTCCAGAGGGTGCTGAATCGGTCTCTTGGAAGGCTTCCTTAATTATTAATTTCATTGCTACAGATTTTTTTTAGTGTAGTAGTTTCTCAGGACAAAGAGATACTTTATTACCTCCTTAAAGCACCAGTCATCTGTATGACAAAATTTGTATGCTTTAGTCTGCAGAAACACCTTTTACATTTGTGACACATCAATGCTCTTGTTTAAAGGGTGACATTCCACACTGGGTTTATTTTTCCTTGGAGAGAAGCAGGAAATCTGTCACTAATTTCCTTCCAGTCAGCTCTGACTGCCTTTTCTCAGTCCTCTTAGTCCTCTGTACATTTCTTCTCCATTTTATCTTCTGAAGACAGACACGGTTCTCTTAACTTCATTCTTCTGTTTCTTTCAAGGTATCCTTCATCCTTCTCATGCAGGTTGAAGCCAGCACTTGGCAGGAGATTGCCTGCTCTCCCTGCAATACATTAGGTGAATCTGAGGTGCCCACCCACCTTATGTACATCTATTTCCTCACTTACCATGACTCCTCTTTCCTGCCCAGTCATCATTGTTTTTAATTATCTCTGTATTTTATGCGGTGCATCCAAAACTTTGCTTCCCCTTTTCACACCTAAACCCTTTCTCTTAATAACTTCCCACTTGCTGCACAAGAAACCAACCTCTCTAATCCTCCTTGTCAAGTCATCACCTTCTCACTAAATCATGTGCCTTCAGGAACTGCGTACTGGCAATTCAGCATTTCCTTCCTGTTGATTGCCACTGCCAGGTGTTGCAGTCCCGTTGCTGCAGCATTCTCATCACCTCACATCCAATCACTCACCGACAGCGCCAGGCTGCTCCCATCTTCTCTCGACATTTCCACATTTCCACTCCTTTCTGCCTCTTACTCGGGTTCAGCCTTGTAGCTTGGCAGAATTCTGTCTTGGCTTATTTCACTTTCCCCATTTTCTCCTTTACCTTGTTCATGGGTCTGTATACTTATGCATCTTCTCTTCTACTGCTTCTCAGCCTCATGCATTTTTTATGTCACTCTGTGCTTCAGGCTTCTCATGTAGAAAGGCCTGCTCTTCTTCAAACCCCCTCGAGCCTTCCTGTATCCACCTTAATAGTGTCTCTCAGCTGCTGTCCCAGAAAGTCTATTTTTTCCAAGTTAGAAAATTCTTCAAAGCACAGTTTTTGTACTGTCAAGAAGAAGCTTTTCCACCTCCACTTTAAAAGTAAGCAGTGCAGTTGAGAGAGAGGTATTTTTGCAGATGTAGAGTCAGATTCTGCACTGTCCTGTGGGGCTCACAGGTTGGGCATCTGAAGACTGACAGACTTCATAAAAGGTGACTTTTAAACATTTTGGCAAACAGTTTAAACTCTTCCCTGTTTTATTCAGATGCAATTCTAAAGTATTTGGAGGACTTGTTCCCACTTCATGCAAGGCTAAAATTGCTGTTTACCTTATGTATTTGTGCTTCCTGAAAAAGGATGGAAAAAGTTTTATTCAGTTACAAACTTTTGAAAAATGGATATATACATTTAAACACAGAATGACAATAGCAAAAAATACCTAACTTGAGGGAGTGGTTTCAAAGCAAATATATTAGGAGTAGGCATGAGTAAAAAGTTGTTTCCCTTTCTCTCCTTTATGCATCTCCTATATCTGTGCTGTAGAGACTGAAAATAACTCTGCTCTCAGTGATGTCATCACCATTAGAGGCATGCTGTCAGCTTAATTTGTTTTCTGACTTCAACAAGGGAAATAGAATCTGACTGCTGACTCACCTGTTAGGTAGGAAGTAAGTAGTTACGCTTATTTCATCTATTTTGGCCATGAGTTTGGGTCTTTAAATATCCCCCTTCTTTGTAGAATGTACAAGTACTCCTCTTCATGAAGGAAAAAGGGATGAATACTGAAATAATTTTGCGCTTTGTTATCATACAGAAGATGTTGTCTCAAGCAGGAATATATAAGATTTTTGTGGAGTTGTCCTACTGAAGAGTTTTCTTCTTCCATACTAGGCAACAGTTTTGGTCTAGTTGTTGGATGTCTGGGATGGTTGAATTGTTACCTTCACCTCAGCCTCAGCAGCTGATGCAGCATCTGTGGTGTCAGCAAGCGATGGTTTGGCTGCAAATCCACTGTTCAGATGCTTTTCTTTTTCCTTCCTGGCCTGCCCCATAATGTCTCTGCAAACTGAAGTAAGAAAATCTTGTGGAAAATCAGTGTGCAAATGAACCCTCTTTTGTCTGTTTTATTATCTTTTGTTTCCATGTATATCTGCAAGGTTGGGCAGAATTGCTCTTGCTCACAAAGAATATTTTTCATTTCTACATGACGTATTTTATGCACATTTAGGGAAAAAAAGTTACAGTTTAGTTTGGACAGGCAAAGTAGCAGCAAATGGAGACTTTTCCTGACAACATACTTTTTTTTGGCTCTCCTTCTGTATGTAAGTATCCAGGAGCCAGATCCTCTGCTGGCAGAAGATGAAAGGGACTCTAGCTTTTTTGACCACTTTGCATCTTTCAGGGATGCTGCTGACTTGCCTAAGCAAAATTGAGTTGTATCCATAATCAAAAAATAAGGTATATTTGAATGCAATGAATGGCCCTATATATTCAGAGCAAGGAAGACCATACACATGAAATAAGAATAAGCAAAAATATAGAGATTGTTTCAGTTGTGTGGTTTTCCTCAGGATGTTTAAGTAGCATTGCCTTAGTTTCAGTTTATTTTTCTGTAAGCCTTAGAAGTTATTTAATATCAGATCTAATCTAATTTTTTTGGCTTTAGCTTGTTTGTTTTTAGTTCCTCCTTCTAGAATTTAGGCTAGAGGCTACTCGTTGCTGCTTTTCACTCTTTTGTTAGGATGCAGAAGAAAAACATGCTGGCATATTTCTAAATTCTCATGGATTCAATGAATCATTTTTGTATTTGTCACACTTTTAACCATGTGTGTGCATTTCTGTAGGAAAAAAATCAAGGAATTCTAGAAATTGATGTCACAGCACCATTAACAATACTCACAGAATCACGGAATTACAGAATCCCAGAATGGTTGTGGTTGTTGGGTCATCTGGTCCAACCCTCCTGCTAAAGCAAGTTCACCTAGAGCTGGCTTTATAGGATTGTGCCTGGGCAATATTCAAATATCTCCAGAGAAGGAGATATTTCAGTGCTTTGTCACCCTCACAGTACTAGTGAAGGTAGACAAAATCCACTCCTCTTCCCTCATCTACCTGGTCAGTCATGCCATAGAAGGTTATCAGGTTGGTGAAGCATTTTTTCCTCTTGGTGAATCCACTCTTCTTTAACTCTTCCCTCAGGGATTAATTTCAATTGTATTTTCTTATAAACAAACTGAAATCTAATGGCTACATTTAATTTAAATATGAGGTACATGGAAAGCTAATCTCTTCCATCTCAGAATATTCTGTGATTTTCTGATTCTGTACTGTAGGAGCACAGAAAAACAATGAATAGAATTATTTTCCCATTGAAGCCATAAGAATAATTCAAATAGAACTCAATCTAGTTTTTAAACATTTATTTTAAAATGGCACAGTTCATCCAGTCATGGAGGATTTCTGCATAGCGTCCTTCAACTTAGAAGCTTTCTAAATAGCTTTCTGGTGTAGCACCATGCACTTAAAAGACGTGAAGAACTTTGAGAACCAAAATTTCCATGCTGTGTCATGAACAAGACTGAAAGGGACTTCATCTTACATCCCGCAGTGGCATCTAAAAGGTTCATGCTTAGTCTTGCTTTTAGACTCTGCATACAGTTTGATGAACTCTTCACGTAAGTTGCCTTGCATCCTATAAAACATCTTATACTTGTAACTTTTGAAAGGCAAGGACCATTACAATTTCATGGAAGTTTTGTTTGACAAAGAACTGAATAAATTTAGATAGGAACCTCAGGGCCTGGTCCAGAGAAAGCTCAAGTAAATAATTCTTCACTGTTCCTGCTAGCAGTTATTGAGCCTGTTAAACAAGCTGAAGGAGATTTCAGCTGAAGAAACAATATCAGGAAAAGAAAAAATTATAGAAATAATAAGTAAACAGCATTGCAGAAATTGGGAACTCAGCCCTATTGATTGATAGGTGGTTTTAAAGTTGTTAAAAACCATAAGTATTAGTGCTTTGTCTACCATAATATTGTTCTATTATGTATTTGGTAGTGTTTAAAAAAATTGTGTTAACTGGATTGAATGTCATGCCTTCATAGGGGCATGTTCAAACTAACTGTCTACAGGCTGAAGGAAAATAAAGGACACAGAAGCCATTTCTGTGGTTGATATTGTGTGCATTAGCTGAATGTGCATATAAAATAGAATAAAAGAGAAGAAACTATGGAAGAAAAATTCTTCTTGCCTTGTGAATTGTGTAATTTTACCTTAGAAAACAGAGTAAATCCCAAGTTTTCTAAGGGTAATGTTTCAGATCAGGCCCTGAAATAAGCTATGCATTTGTTTCATCTGTTGGTTCCTAGCACTGCTACTGATTTGTCCTGCTGCTTCTCTCTTCTGGATTAACCATTTGTAGGAGCAATACTCAAAATAGTACCTGGGCAGCAGCTAATCTGCATGCTTTATACTTGTCAGCAAAGCAAAAGAAATACAGATCCGAAAACAAGTTCAGCAAAAGGTAGTTGAGCTTGACTTTTTAGCTGGAGGAAGAAGCTAATACTGGTGTTAATTACATGCCTTTAAAAATGCAAATCTTCATTACAGCTATTGTTGCCAATTCAAAGTCAGATTTACTGTCTGTCACAATTCCTATCTGCAACTGCCTCTATACAAAAGACTGCAATCAAGAACTTGCCAAAATTAAATAGATGCGTGCATTGACATGCTTATTATAGCATTTATGATGCATTAAGTGCCAGGTGGATGCATGGACTATGAGAGAATAAAAAATACAGAGCAATCCCAGCTTTATGAGTTTCTATTGTTTTGTGAAACATATCTAATGCCCTATTTTTCAGAGGCATTGAGACAACATACTTCCAAAAAACTTTTTCTAGCATGGAGAGGCAGGGTTTATTGAGATTGAGAAATGTTGGTTCTCCCAGCATGTCTGTAGCATATTTTTATGGCAAGGCAACTAAACTTCACTGTCTGAAAATTGTAAAGTAGAATGTGACAATTGTCCTTGGCAATTTTTTAATATTAGGAGGTTCTGTTAACTTCTAACAGTCTTTAAAACATGCAAACGATAAAAAGGTGGTGCACGTGTAGCTTACGTGTAATAGTATATTACATCACTGCCTGAGGATGAACCTGAAAATGTGAGGAAAAATGTCAGCGTATGAGTCGAAGATAAGCACAGGTTAAACAGAGGCTAGCCATGGCCTTCATGCAAAAAGAGGTTTATTCTCAGAGCTGGCACACAGAGAGGTTCCCCGTGTTGGTGCAGGAGAGGGAAGCCCCACCCTCCGGGCCTGCCAGCCCTATATATGCAGGGGACCCGGGCATGCGCACCTGGGTCCCTGTTCCCTATCTCCAATGAGAATGGAATGTATTTACACATTCCAGCTGTGGGAACCGTTAACCATGAGGCTTCCACCTATTTGTCACAATTTCTATGCAGGCAAAATGGAGTCTTGAGCCATAGACAGCCTTATCCTAATCCTCCTCGAGTAGGTCTTCGGGCAAAATCACATGGTCCCTAACAGTCAGTCACTTGAAATCAAGCTCTAGTCCTGACTGGCCTTCCCATGCTACACTCGGGAATCATCTGAGAAATTATCCTGGAAAAAAAGGCCTGTGCTTAGATTATAAAGAAATGCCTATAAACATTTTCCTCTTTAACATTTCTGAGTGATAAAGGTGGTGGTAGTGAGTTGTAATTGTTGCTTGATATCTAGGAGAAAGCATGTTCCTCAGCAGCTTCCCTCACCCTTCCTGCAGCCATGGCCAGTGCTCTTCCCATAGTTTGTGTTCTCAGACTGGTTCACCAAACTTTAAAGCTGTTTCTGGTCTTGGTCTGTCCATACAATTGTTCCAGGAAAATAAGCAGTAGTCTAGTCCTTATCTTCTTCCTAATATCTCTTCCAAGTCCTGTTGCTATCTTCCAGTTCATCCTTCTCAATCCCTACTTAACTGTTGGTTTCTGTGAAAACACATCTGATGTATCTCTTTTTGGTGTTGGGCAATTCAGGGCTGAGAGGTTCAGTATTTACACAGAGTGGGTGAACCTGATTGTCAGTGTGGGAGCCTTGGATTGCACTTGTTTGGGTTGGCCAGGGATGGTGTAAGCTCGGAGAGAACTGGGGAGAAGGTGGACAGAAATGGGACTTAAAGGGCCAGCATGTGACAAAATGGCCTTAAGGTCTTAGGCAAGGACTGAATATTTACATGGGAATATGGCCCATGTGTCCCACAGTCTATGTGACCTCTGGGTTGAGGTGTCAAGCTAGTACTAGAAATTTATTTGAGATAGATGGGATGAATCACAGAGTGGGACATACCTGCCTAAATTGCCTTTGATGGCTACATTAAAGTTGATGAACCTGACCACTAACATTTAAATGGCTAAAATTGCATGAATGAAACCACTCCTGTAGAAATATCTTGGAGAAAGTGTTGTGAGAATGGCAGATGGGAATAATGGAGAGGATAAGTGCTTCAGAGTGTATTAACTGATCAGAATCAGAGTATGAGCCACTAATGAGAACCTTCCTAGAAGCGCGGTGCTTGGATTTGTCAATTGAAGTAATTGCAGGAAAAAAAAGAGACATATTCATGCAGGTGTAAATGACTCTGCCAAAACCTTATCTGGAGTATTGTGTGCTCTTCTGAGCATCAATGACCGATGGAGAGGGAATTCAGACTGGAACAGGTGCGGAGAATTGATGACGATAATGGAAAGTGTTTTAGAGTAGAGAGCTTGCTCAGCTTAGAAAAGCAAAGGCTGAAAGAGGACCTGGTTACTCTCTGTGAATGTTAAACAGGTAAAACACCTGGAAGGGAAGGAGCCACTTATGCTCAAGAACAATATTGGCACAGGAAGTAATGAGTATAAATTGGCCATGAATAAAAGTGGATTGAAAGCTGGGATGGTTTATAACCATCAGTGCAATAAGGTTTTGGTTGCTTTAAAACTACAGTGGAAATAAGGAAGGACTGAATCTATGTAGTTTTAAACCAGAAGTTGCTCAGTTTATAAAAAGGAAGATGCAGGCTTTTTGCCAGTAATACCAGATAGGTAGAGCTTGATACACTGGGAAATTCCATCCAGTCCATTGCTCCTGGATTGGTCTCTAACCTTTACACTTGAGCAGATACAGCAAGTGCCCATAACAGAAAAAGCTAAAGCTAAACTAAAATTGAAATTTGAGTGGATTTCTGTGGAAGGGTGAAGATTATATGCTTCTGTAGATGGTAGAATCAAGTTCCTGCTGGTAGCCTTCAAATACTTAGGCGTGAGTGCCAACACACAAACCCGATTAGATAAAGACAGCTAGGGTAAGGTAGGGAATAAGAAATACTGCTTTGTAAATGGAGATTACATTACAGAGGTGGCCTGGCAAACTTTATTAACCTAGAACCTTGAAAGCAAAGGAGTAAGACATTAAGGGGAAAAAATATTTTCTTTTCTACATGGTCCTTAAAACTCAAAATACTCAAGGACTGCAGACTTTCTCTCTACTGCAACAAAGGCAGCAAAGCACCACACAACTTCTGAGCTTTGAAAGAAAACCTTAGTGGTGGCTGATACATGTGACTGGAATAAGAAATATGGGATTGGGTGGGCCAATTGTCTGTTTCCAAATTTCTGTGATAGTTATTCCTGAGAATTATTGACATTTCTATACAATCTTCAGTGTGTTCTTCATCCTCAGGAAGAAGTATCTCATTTTAGGATCTCTGATGCTAAAATTAGAGTTTCTGGTAGTGAAAATCTGCAGTGTGAACCTCAAGGATCAAAAAGAATGGTATAAGGAAGGAAGAATGTAGATGGTGACAATTAAACGAATACCCTGCACCTTTATTTTTTGACCCTGCAGACTAAAACTGCTTAAAACACATGTACACACTCAACTGCTCTGACAGAGCTATTGTCTTTTTTCTCCTGTAGATAAAGGACTCTTAAAGTTTTTCAGATGAGAAAAGTCTGAAAGGTAACCACTTTTTCATCATATTTCAGATTTTTGGATCTAAATTTCAACACTGAAAATTCCAGATGCTATAAAAACATTATTGAAGTGCAACATAGCGTTAGGGTCATGTCTCACTGATGCAGACTGTACTGGTTTAGCCACCCAGCCTGGCAAGCTGCTGCCAGTGCCAAACCAATATATCTTCTTTCCCCCCATAATTATACCATTTTTATCCCTGAGTGAGATTTTTCAGACATGCTATTGTTGTTGGGGACATAACACTCCATTACCACACTGCTGCAAACTTTCCCTGCCCCCACAATGCATTCAAATATATATTTGCTTTTTCAAAACAGTGGTTTCATAATCACAGACTGAACAAAGTGTAGTTATGCTTAATAAAGTGCTATAGTGCAGACATGACCATTTTCTTAATTAACTCTGAGAAAAAGAAATTATTTCTATGCAATACTACTTTGGTTTTTCAACCATCAGAATCACCTCCTAAGACCCAGATGCTGTATCAAAATTTTTAAAAAAGAAGTCTTTGATTGGAGCAGGGTAAGACGTGGTTGTCATGCCAGGAAATAATTAAAAATGAAAAAAATCTGGAAAGCTGTATTTCACATAAAACATCTTCCAGTTACATCAGCAATTGATAAGCAGTAATTTGAGCTGATGTTCCTGTTATTTTTAGGAAGGAGTTCAAAAGTCCAGATTTTTTTAGAAATATTATATTCATTGTATTAAGTATCACTGTAATTGATAGAAAAGCTCTCACTTATCTAAAAATAGAAGACCAGCTCGCCTCTTCAGTGGCAATCTATGATGGAACAATCTCATGAAGTTTGACAGCGTCTGTGGCTGGCAGGGCCTGGTGGTACAGACAGACCACGCTCACCCGCAGCAGGAAGGTGCTCGCTCCTTGGGAACAAGCACAGGCTCCACACGAGCACCATGCTCCTGCTTACAGGCTTTCCTCCTTGGAGTGGGGGTTCGACCATCCAGGACCCTGCTGGGAGGGTCACAGCACCTGGCAGGAAACCCGGGAGGTTCCTGGTCTGTGTGGGTGATGGGTCCTCGTGGAAATGCCAGAAAGCTGAACATGGCCTATGATTGACTCAACCTGCTCCTCACAAGCAGCGGAGAGCTGGTGGCAGCTCTGGTCTCACAGGGCAGCCCAGGATGCAGCAACACAAGCTGCATGGGAGGTTGGGGCACAGAGGGAGGCTGGAAGGTGAGCACAGGACTCTGGTCTTTGGGGAAGCAAACAGGGACATGTTCTGGCACTGCTGACATAATACCTTAGCGAGCTGCTTTGAAGGGGAAAGGTGCCCAGGAAAGCTGGCTGATTTCTAAAGATAACTTACAGAGAGCTCAGGAATCAATCCCACCAGGTGGGAAGACTGAATTTCTGGAGAAGGTCTGCATGGCTAGGTGTGGAGCTTCTCATTGAACTAGCACACAAAAAGCAAGTGGAGAAAACGTAGAAAAAAGGACAGGCAGTATAGAGCAGTTATAGAAACTTAGTGTCAAAATTAGGAAGGCCAAAGCCCAGCTGGAGCTGAAACTGCTGAGAGGCACTCATCGACTGTGGGAATGTTAATTTCAAAGTAAATTCAGGAAAAGCATGGACCCAGGGAGAGGTGGAGAAGAAACCCTAGTTACAATAGAGCAAAAAAGGCTTCAGTATTCCGTGACTTTTTTGCCTGAGTATTCACAAGCAAAAGCTGCTTTGGTACTGGCATGATGCGGGGTGCAGAGCGATAGCCCTTCCTCCGTGTGGAGAGGTCAAACAAGTTAGAGATTTGAAAGAAGGTGGATGTACTCAATAGCATGGGCTAGGGCTGTGTGGGATTATCTGAAGATGCTGAAGGAGCTGGCCAATGTGATTGTGGGATCAGTATATGGGCAAAACATTTTTAAATTAAGGTTTTTTATATAGCAAAGCTGTTATGGAGAAGAAAATGGAACAGGCATGTGAACAATTTTAGCTGTAGCTGAGCTGTGTTAGCTGCACCGGCTATTATAATGGAAGAAATCCCCACAACTGAGTGGGCCATGGGATTTGATTTTCATATCTCTTGTCCTACTTTTATGTTTATAAGAAATTACATATAGCAGCTTCCATTAAGACCTGGGATTTGGTGCATAGTATTTCTGAAACAAAAATGAAAGGTTTGCTGAATTTGTCACTGAAGGAAGAGGGAAAAATCCAACACCAGGTGAAATGGTACTTTTAGAAGTATGAGCTTTCACAGCTGGCCTAGGTGAGATAAGCTGGTACTCTGGTGAAGTAGTCATTTGCCATCTGGGGAGGAAATGCTGTGAGGAAGTGAGCTCTTACTGACACTGGGCCAAGTCCCAAAGTTTCTGCTTCGTTTTAGCTCAGCCAAATGCTTGTCCCACTCATGTGGATTCCTCTACAGAACTTAGATATGCAAGTCATGATCAAACTGATCCCCTCTCCGCAAAAAATAATTTTAAAATAATAATAAAAAAAATTAACAGAACATTGAGTTTGTGAGTTGTCGCTTGTGAATCTAAATTTCCAGTCTGGCATCCGATCTGCCTAAGGCTCCTATCACAGTCATCCTGGCTCATTCTTCTTCATGTTCTTTAATACCTAGCTACCAACCTTGCTATCCATGCTTCCCAAGTACTGCCTTAGCAAGAGGGATTGCAGACTGTCAAGGGATTGCAGGCTGTCAACCCACCTCACACTGCCACTTTTCTCCTAGCAGGGTGCCTGATCTGGCTGTCTCTGCTATTTCCACAGAATGCATAGAAATATAATCTCGTGGAGATCAGCAGCTCTCTCAAGTTAAGGTATGCTAAGCCAGAGGGTTCAAAAGTGAAGCTGAGCAGGCAGACAATGTGGTCAGATAATCCCCATCTCCTTCAGAAACCAAGATAAATGTATAGTGAATTTAAGAAGGAAGAGAAAAAAGGAAGCTGAGGCTGAGAGTGAGAAATTCTACAATGTCTTATTTTCCCTTTCATTTGCGTCATTAGGTTTGAAAAGGAACTGAGCTGGATCCTAATTCATCTATGCATATTTCAAAGAAAAACATATAATTTTAGAGGTAATTAGCAAAGTTGTAATTTAAAAAGAGGACAGAGGAGACAATATAAAAGAAGCAATGATGCTTGTTCCTTTTAAAAAAATTTCTATTTGATATTAATATTTGGGCATCTATTGACACATTAATAACTGTGTTGAGGAACAATTAAAGGAAAAATGGCTCCTTTGGGGTTTGGTGACAATACACAATAAATGACTTGATACACTGGAATAAATAAAGAAGTGGAGAGAAATGTTGCATTA
This sequence comes from Atrichornis clamosus, assembly GCA_013400975.1. Taxonomy (NCBI): domain Eukaryota; kingdom Metazoa; phylum Chordata; class Aves; order Passeriformes; family Menuridae; genus Atrichornis; species Atrichornis clamosus. The sequence continues at coordinate 24,275 of WBMZ01011022.1, read as the reverse complement.
CCAGTTAAAAAACAGTGAAAGGGACTCATTTAATATTGAATGCGTAACCGCAACATTACTATTTTCTGTCTTGCTGTGCTTAGGCAATTTACATGTTCTGTGAATGTATGTGCTTTTAATGAAGATACAGGCGATACAGTGTCAGTGTGTATACTTAGATTAATTAACCTGGGCATTCAGCTGTACATTCTGAATGACTGTAATGAAATGTAATTATTAAAGAGCTTTGGTTTCCTAATATTAAATCCAAAATTTTGTTAGGACCTTTGCTGGCAACACCATCCATGTTAACAAATTTCAACCTGCTTCTTCAGATTCAGCACAGGATGAGCACTTGCTTTGTTAGTCTGACCACACAGTTTCATAATCATTGAGCACTGGAGTTATTAGCCTTTACGGACTTTATTTGGCAGGGTATGAGCTAAGCAGTGGTTAAAAGATTTAATTTGGGCAAGAGCTTAAGTGTATGTTTAAAGTTATGTCAGTTCTGCTGGACAAACATGTCCCTTCTTGGAAGTGTGCCTAGGGATGCCATGATTCATCACACATATTCAGGCACAAGAATGGAAAGGCAGAGGGAGAAGGGGAGAAGCTTTTCTGAGACAACTCATCTTCCTAAAACCCTGCAAGTGGCTCTGGACACCTGCAGTGTGCAACCTCCAGATATTTGGAGATGAACCAGGCCAGAACTGACTTTGCAACTTGGTTCCTTAAGGAGCCAGAGAAAACACGGGCTTGTTAAATAAGAATCCATGGAATTTTTCTACTTCAGGCTTAATGTGCTTAAAGTTTCAGGCTATAATTTGAAAAAATCAGACTAGGTATCCTCTGATGGAAGGTTGTCTACTGTTTGAAAATCTTCCTTGCTCCTGCTTTTTAACTCCTCCTGTATTTTCCAAAATTGGACCTTCTGTGTTATTTTCTCCAGGTGTCTTTGTCAGGGGCTCAGGATCTTCTTATGACATAATTTATTGCTTAGTTATCACTGACCTTGGGTATTCAGAGCTGAAAACTGGTCTGCCCTGGCCCAGAGCCAAGGGTTTCCAAGGGTGACACGTGAAAGTGGCTGGTCAGGCTTCACTGTTCCTGTTCACCCTGTGCTCCATGCAAGAACCTTGTCTCCTCCCATGGGTTCTGTGTCAGCTCGAAGGGCAAACACAGCAAAGGAGGCAAAAGACACCCACGCTCAAATTATTTTAAGCCTGGCCTCTGTACGCAGATGCCTGGTGAGATTTAGAAGCCAAGCAGAGACGTTTCACTGAGGCCTGCAGTAGCCAAGGCTGGTTGTTGGACTGCCACGACCCACACAGCTTCCAGTCCTGGCAGTGAGCTCTGAAATCAGTTGAAGCACGGTGTGACTTATAGGGAAGATTCACTATATAGGATGAGTAACTATACACAGTAGAACTTCATAAGCTTACAAAAGCTGATCTTGGTTGGGCAGAAAAAGAATGGCTGGGATCCGAAACGGAACTGCTAAAAATGCCGCTTTCTTGTCTGATTTATAAATTCCAGTTTTGGGCTGTACTTAGAGCTGTAATCAGTGTTTTGAAAGAAGTTAATCCCAGAGCATGAGGAGTGACTAATACTATTATTCTCCTTTTAGATTGCTTGCACAGAGCTTCTCTTTCTGATTAGTAAGAAGAATTCTCTACCCAGAAGTCTCATCTACTTGCAGCCTCTGTTGCTCATAGTCAAGGATTACTTTCATTTAAGAAATTACTTGGATAATTTTCATAATCTGCTCAACATATTCCTTTCCCATCTCCCATTTTTCTCTTGCCCAGATTCTTCTCTGTCTTGCACTTCACAGAGTACCATCCAAAAAAGAGAGAGGTTGCTATGATCTTGCCTCTTCTGCTGTAATAATTTTAGAAGATTTAGTGTGGAGATAGTGAGTTTCAAAATTACCCCGCTTGTGAGCTTCCAGCTGCAGTTCCCGTCTCTAAAGAAAGGCACAGTGTTTATTATAGAGGCTTTCACCCCCATAGTCTAGAACTAAGCAAGTTAAAAAAATCTGAGCTCTTCTGCTGCTCAGGAGTTTTGCACTGACTTAAACAAAGTTAACAGTCAAAATGATGGACAGGCAGAAAACAAATCCACACATCCAAATCCAGATTGAGACAGCAGTGATTAAGAAAAGGGGAAAGTCCTCCTTGTCTTGGTTCTTTCCAAGACATTACCTTGTCTGCTTTTAATTAGGTCCCTGTTTATCGCAAAGTAGTGCAGTTTCCGGGGGCTTAAAGCTTTAGCAGTTTGTTCTGCTCTCCTTCTACTTCCCAGTTTCAGAAGAGATCACTGCACTGGGTTTGGACTTCCCTCCCAGATGGTTGCCTCAGTTTCCCTGTAAGTTACTCCAGCCACGTCAGGTCTGATAACACTTTCTCTTCCTAAAGACACTTTCACAGAAAAGCCTCTGGCCTTAGAGTTCCTTTCTGGGGCTGCTGCAGCCTCTCAGGGGAGACAGCATGTTTGAGAGTGAAGGGAGTAAAGACTCATTCTCAGAAATGTATCTTGACCCAAATACAAAGTTTCTCAATCCTGATAATTGTTCCTGGAATGAAATATTTCCATCTCTGACTTGTACTTAATGATTGCTGTGAGTTTAGTCTTCATTTGTTCTTTATGAATTTTACATTATGAATTTGTTGGGAATTACAAAGGTTTGATATACAACATTATTAGCACAGGAGTATTTTTATAGATTTCGAAGGGCTTTTTATTATTTGATAGTTCTCATTCAGTAGGAGGTAAACATTTCTGGCTCACAAACTGGTAACATTATTTTGCTTTTCTTTCATAAGTAACACTTAACTACTGTTTCTAATAATATTGCAGCTAAACAGTTTCTAAATATGACAAAGTGTTGAAAACACTGATGTGCAGGGGAAGTTGCATAATTGAAAAAAATCTTCACTTCTCTTGCCCAACACTTTAATCTAATCCATCCATTCAAAGCCTAGAGGTTTCTTGGTCTTTCAGCTGCACTTATCTGATAAATGAGCTTTTAAAAATAGAGATGGCAGTAAATTCAAAAGGAGTTTCAAACCTCTAAGTACTGGGAGGGCGTAGATAAACCGAGCTTATATTACAAGCAGCTGCTGTGCTAACAGTCTACAAAACCAAAAATAGGCCTGAAGTTGAATCATTTATTGAAATATCATAGTATTTAGTTATGGTGTAATCTGGTTCTCCATGTGTTTTTCTACCCAACAAAACCCGATTTCAGTTTAAAATCAGTGTCATTATCTTCTGGAAGCATGTGCTGTTACTGTGTCTGCTGACAGGCTGCACACATGTGCTGGGAACCGGCTGTGGCTTTGACAGCTGGTCCTAACTAATTGCCTCCAGCAAGATAAACATGGTCTGGATTTTGATCAACTACTTTTTTAGGCGAAGGGACCAATGGAAGGGAGCTATGCACTGTGGGAATCCAGGAGACTAACAGGGAAAAGATGAACACAGTAAGAATATTGCTGTATCAAGGCAAAAATACACTTATATATTTCATGCTTATAAGGTGCGTTTTATACAAGCCATTTAGAACAATGTGTGATTTTACCTTTGCTACATCCCACGAAGAATATCTCCTTTTTTGCAGTACCATTTTATTCAGTAATTGTCCCAAGTCATTAGACTTCCCACACAACAATTCATAGTCAGAAATGTGAGTGTGAAGGGAAATGCACTACTTCAGTTTGTGAAGGAATATATACCCCACTTCCACTTGGCAGGAAATTTTGAACTGATTTATTTGCAACTGCCCAAACAACCTACTCTTATTATTTAACTTTCCACATGAGCTTGTGTCTTGAAGAAAAATTTGCCTATTTGTTTATACTGCTGTTGCACAGGCACAGACTTGACAGATGCACCTCTCCCTCCTCATGCCAAACGCAAGTGTCAAGAGGAATAACATGAAGAATGCTGAAATGTGTTGTGAGCTAGATCTGGGCTTGTATTTTGTGGCATACACTGAACTAATATTCTGTTAAGGCAAAGAAGAATATTCAGTTTGCACTGTGGATTTGTTCCAGTCACATGCAAATTTCTGGCTGATGAGGCTGCTGTGACTTTTCAACATCTATAAGGAATAGAATTATCTTATCACAAGAAAGAACTTTGAGATGAGGAAGCTCAGAGAAGTTAGCAAATTTAACTTCAATGTCATCTGAATTTGAGAGAATTAATGCTCCTGCTTGCCAGCTATCTTGTGATAGTTCCACTGTTAGCTGCCTTCTGTGGAAACCCAGAATGTTTTCTCCCCAAAACATGTGCTAAAGCTTCCCCAAGGACAGAGGTCCTAACAAACGAGATGAAACGTCCCCGTCCCCACTCTGGCACAGCACTGAAAGGGTGACAGCAGGCTCACAAAAGCACGAATGCCAAGTACACGAGTGCCATTTGCTGTACAATTACTCTGTTTGTGCTGCCAGTTGCAGTAATTGGATAACTGGGTCCACAACTGCCCGACTACATTGGTAACTGCTCATTACGAAATTATATGTGAGCAATGTATAAAAAGTCCCAGTGCCTAAAAGCCTTTGTTACAGAAACTTTCATTTCATGAAGGCTCGTCCTAATGAAAAAAACATGCCCATGTGCCATGATCTATCTTTTTGTTCATTCCTTTTGAATCAGGACAGGTCTGACTGTAGACAGGAAAACAAACACAACTGAAAGGGAAAAGAGGCAGTTATGAACACAGGCTCTTGCTTTTCTCTCCTGCTGATCCACAGAGCTTTTCAAGAAACACCATGGGAAGTTAAATCAGGAGGTCTTAAATGTCCAGCCTTTGAAAGGAGAATTCTGATCCTTCTGTGGCAGGTTGTTAGGATTTTTTTACTCTCCCGGTCTTTTCACAACCCTCATTTCAGTTAATTTTATAGGAATAAAGAATGACTTCAAAATGTCCAAACTTGAAGTAGTTTCAGAGAACTGAGTCTTGGCAATGGCAAACCCATGAAAAGTCAGATTGCCCTAAGTTGCCACTGCATGGAGAGCTAACAGAGAGTTACCAGCTGGACTGTATTTTTCACCTGAGAGCTCTAAATGGATGCAAATGGACTACTAATTTAGTGTACAGCCACTTATCTCTCACCTACGACCAATAACCTGGATACCAGAGGAATGGAAATGTAGCAAATGATGCTGCCTGCTGTTCAAAGGAGTTTCAGAGATTTTAGAAGATTACAGACTGGTGTTGGATATTAATAAAAGAGCAGAATTATTGGATATGTAGGCAAATATGTTACATTGAGAAAGATTCTTCATGTTTTGTAAAGGTGATTAATCTCTCATAAATCTATCAGAGGCATGCTGTTATGGGAGATACAGCTCATATGGTCTCCTTGGATTCCTGAAAGTCACTTGACAAGATCATTCATCAAAGGGTCTTAAAGAAATTAAGATTGGGATGAGATGGACAGTGCTGACATGGATAGGCAACCAATTAAAAGAAGTTACTTTTCTTACCAGAGGGAGCTTACCATTGTGGTCCCATAGGGACATATCTGATTAGCCTGGATCCTTGAATGGAAAATGAAGTGACAAAGTTCAGTGACTGTTCTGAACTCTTCTTTGTGTTAAAAACTGAAGCTAGCAAAGTTTGAAGAGTTGCTGTAACATCTTGTGATACTGAGTAACATGACAGGATGGGGAAAGGGAACTTGTGAGTATATAAAAGGAGTTCACAAGAGAAATCCTAATTTAATATATTCATTTGCAGACTCTGAAGAAGCTATTATCAACTAGTACAAAGATTCTGAAGTTATAATAGCAAATTCTGTAGGAACATCAGCACAGCCACTGAATGGCAGCCAGTATGAAGCAAATTACTAGGGAAGGGAGGGAGAACGACCCATAAAACAGTATTAGGCTACAATATCTTGAATGCTGTGGACATTTCTTAGCCTTCATATAAATGCATATGTATGTATAGATACGTGTTTATATATATATACACAATCTGATTTAAAATGAGCATTGTTGAATGACAAGGACAATCATGTGTGAAATAGGTTCAATACAAAAATCAAACATACAAGGACCTAGCTATGAAAAATGTTGACTCAGAATAAATATGAAAGAGAGCTCTAAATTCATGTATGGGATAGAGATCAATAAGGAAGGATCATTTTGCTCTTCTAAAATTAGAGGGAACATGCAAAGAAATCACCAGGCAGCAGCTCAGCTGTAGAACCCAGACCTGGGGATATGTGAAGTACTAAAAGTTCACATTGATTCAAAAAGTGATTAGACAAATTCATGAGCATAAAAAAACCCCAAACCAAAGCAAAACACAAACTCCTGTTTAATGCTGAGATAAAGTAGGAGATGTCTCATTAGGAGACTTTGTCTATGAAAATAAGAAGCGCCTCTCCAAGCAGTTCTTTATGATGACTCTAACTTTTTAACATGCGTTACACCTTGACAACACTTACCTTCTCTTTGGCACATAGTTGCTATGGAAATAATCAGTAACTTGGCACAGATCTCTTTGAGAAACTCCAGACCAGTGAGTGTCATGGACATTTCATGAATGAATTTCATCTTACAACCTGCACACACAATTCTTGAGCTGATGGGACAGTAGTTTTAGAGTAACTAACACATATCAAAACCAGTCACTGTGTATGGGAGGTTTTCAGTTTACCAGATGCACTATTGTTGAAAAACAAGCAAGTGTTCTGAAAGGGAAGGTAGAGGGGAAAAAAAAAAGATTTACAGCTTATTTTAAAAATAAAATAATTCCCAACTTTTGCAATTGATGACTCATAAAAGGGTTTTTTCTTTTTTAATGTTTGCAAGCAAGCAGCTTTTTGTCTTTCTTGTTCTGGCTTCTGGATTTTATCTCTGTTAATTTTGCTTTTATACCATAATGCCATGATGATCTTGATCTGGGTTTTAACAGTCCTTTCCTTCTTTGCCTGTACTTGAAGTACTTTAGAGAGGTTCCCTGATTTTTTTTTCCTACCTGGAACATTATCCTTTTCCTTTTTCCTTCTGAGAGCCCTCAAAGAATCACATTCACACACTCATATTGGATGCAGTGGCTCAGAGGAACGGCAGCTTCCCTTCAGATTGCCATCTCAGTGACTCAGCAAGCTTCTTAAGATGATCAAAATGAAGATGGCACAACCCAGGGCCTGGAAATTTTGCAGACTGTGAAAGTTATTTAATAAGTTTTAAAACTGGAAACAGGTATGTGATAGCGCTGCATAGTAGATGCATTCTAGTAGATGAAGTTGCTGACCAAAAAAAACTAAAAAACAAACCCCTGTGTTTTTTTCCTTTTTCTTGGGGGAATTATCTGTTTTGTGGCTGTGCTGCTGAAAGTGCTGCTGTTCTGCCTAACAGCTCTGGCTTCTGTCATACAAATGCCCTGACCACTGCCTGCCAGCTGGACTGGTGGGTGGGAAGAACACATCTTGCAATATCTAAAAGCTGGGGTCTTTATGAGTCAAATACTTTGTCTGTGTTCACCTCTTGAATACACATCAAATCAGTGCAGCTTCCTTTGTCAGAACTCCTAGGATATTTACCACAGCTTTTTGAAAGTATTAACACGCAGGGATATGCTATAGTCACATAAACAGAAAAAGGAAATGAGAATGATAGAAAGAAACGCCAAGTAAAGCAAGAGTTCAGTTTCAGATTGAGTTCACAAAATATACGGTCACCAATAGATTTTATGAACCACCCATACACAGCTGCAGATGTTAAACAGAGTTGGTATGAATACAGACACTGGAGGACAAGTGAAAAAGTGGCATCCTAGCCTGTGGGCTACTAAGACTGATGCTCCTTGCACCTTTTGCACCCCAAGGAGAACTCCTATTGCCATTGCTGTTAGTATTAAAGGCATAACGGGTATAACTCTGCACAAGTTGTACCATGGTCTGTGGAGGGGCAGAGCCTGGAGTGGAGCTGGCAGCCGGGTGCTGGTGGTTTTGGTGGCCTGGCAGGTGCCAGGCTGTACCTGCCCTGGAGCTAGTCTTGGTCTCCAGCCATCACGGAGATGCCCCAAAATGCCAAAGGAAGTGACTTGACACAAGGTACACCTTTTGGTCAAGTGTGACTGCAGGGAGCCAACGCTTGCATTGGGGTTACTATGGGGTGCAGAGTGCTTGCTGCTCTGGCACAGTCAAGCAGCACAGCCCTCTATGTGGCTCTGGCTCCAGGACCTCCTCACCATCCCTCGCGCTGTCCCAGCAGCCCTGAACAGTTTCACTTCAGGAAACCAAGGTTTCACAGACAAATTTTTGAAAGTAACCCAACAACAAAATGTCTCATAGATTTAAGCTCTTCTTTTTCCTCTTGGTATCCTCATATTTTAAATGTAGAATAAAAAAGTCTTTTTAGTTCTAGGTCTGTGTGTGTGTCAGTTTTCTCAACTTGCATTAGAAGTGCATAGGAAATAACACAGCAATTAATATAAATATGTCAGCAGATTCAGGATCATGAATCAGTATTTGCCAGAGTAGTTTAGCTTAGAATCAGAATCAAGTGGCATAGCTTCTTTTTTGCACTTGATAATCTTGGAGAAACAGCCCTGCACAGTAATTAGGCTCATGTACTCAGGCCTGTATATATGATTAGCATGAGATTCTGCTGGAAATCTGTTATCAGCTGAGTTTGCTTCTAACTTTTAAATATGGGAGATGGAGTAATTCCTTTCTGTTTTTAATTCATCCAGGCAGCACCAGTCTCAGCAACTGCTGAGCAGTTATCAAAACAGAAAATCAATGTTGGCAGATGTCAGACTTTGTGTGGCTTCACGGGTATCATCTCCTCATCTCTGAAGCATTCAGCATGGCACTGTAGAATTCTGTGCCTTGGTCGGGTGGTGTGGAAGTTACTTGACAAAAAACCTTTTTACAGTGTCCATCACATATAATATTCTATGTGTCATGTGCAATCTCTATGAAAAGCCAAATTAATGGCAGAGATTGTTTGATGACACACAGTTAGTAAGAGCATTTATATCTAAAATATAATTAGTAGAGTACAGGATCAGACTTAGGAATGTTGTAACAACAAGGAAGTGCTTTGAGCATAAAAAAACCCCCTCGACCCGAGATAACTCTCGACCCAAAATAAGCTATGAACACTTCACCTGTACCCGGACAGGTCTCTAGGAGCTGATCATGATACACACGAGTAATTTTCCATATGAATTAGGGAACTGGTAGAAGGAACTACTAGCTCAAAGAAGATCAACATCAAAAGCAACCTTGAGCATTAAAAGCAACAATTTCCAGGTAAAGCCTGAATACCTCATTTGTACTGAGAAAGGTGTTTTGAAAGAGTGCATTGATAGAGCAAGGAGATATTGGCATTCAGCTCTTGGGGTGCTGCTGGAGTAGTTGAATCCTGCATTTTAACTGACTGAGACCTGACTTAGGAATCATAGATGAAGGACACAAAAATAGCCTTGAAGCAATCTGTTGGTGAGCAGACTGAGCTAGGCTAGAAACAGGTTTCATCGGTCTGCTCTGCCTCCAGGAACTTTATCTCCAGGTTTGCAACAAAGACATCAATCTGTCTTTTCTAGAATAGTCCTTTCTATTACCACTTGGAAAGAGGCAAGTCCAGAGTTAAGCCAGTAGGTTTGGTTTGTATCCTCGTTCAGGAGGCAGTAAAGCCAAATTAGCCAGCACACACTTCTACCCAGAGACGGGTTTAGTGGAGCCAGAGGTCAAAACACTAGCACTGGGCTGGGCTGGGAAGGAATTTCAATGCAGCACAGAGTGGGTATGTGAAAGACATTTTGCAGCTTCTGGCTGGTCACAATCCACCACCATGACATCTCTGTTGGTTAATAGGAATAATTACTTTCCTCCAAGCGTTCAATATTTCTAGTTTCCAATCATAGCCTAAGTGCTGTGGGATCTTCCTACAAACTCCACTGCTAACAGTTTGTGTGACACTTGCATTGCTGAAAGACCTCATTGATCTGTTAGCAGATTATAACCACTGGACAAAGCTGACGGATCCCTCAGGAAACTCCAGCTCTGTACCTGTAGCAGAGAGAGGCCCCTCTATGTGCAGGAGCTCATTGTCTCAAGGGGCTGGCCACAGGATGCAGGCTCTAACTCTTGAGTCTGCCTCTGTAGTTTAAACACCTCCTTTCCCAGAAGAGCGATGGCAGTGTGAGCTTCTGACTTGCAGCTGAAACCCTCAGGAGCCACAAGACAGATGTAGACATGCTTTGCAGAAAATTTACACTCCTGCTAGTACTGGAACAAAGATGAACCTCTCCAGCTTACAGAAAGCACAGGCTTATTCACCCCTAATGGGGCAGCTGAAGAGAGAGAGTCTATCCCCATCCCACATAGTGAGGTATGATTATAGGGTTTTTTCTAGCTAGTATAAATTTCCACAGGAACAGATTGTGTATAATTGCATGATCTTTCCCTTGCTGTTCAAATGTGGTTCCCAGAAATGGGTAGATTTAGATTTGTATGTGGTGTTATTGCAAATAATTTGCTCATTGCTTTTAACTTTTGGTGGTTTATTGGTAAATAATAAGGTTTTTTTTAGAATCATGTTGATAATTTAGTAGCAAAACTGTAGTGCAGTTTGGCTTCTTACTGGCATCCCACCGCTTTTCTAAGAACAGTAACAGCCACAATCAATGCCTTGAAATGAAAACGCAGCCCGCCCTTTGGGGAATGTTCTGCCAGTGATGTTACAGTTTCATACCTTTAAACCCATCTGAATGCTTGATGGATTTGCTTAGCAGATACCTACTGCTATAGTTCTTACCATAGGTTAGCTTCATTAGGCCTTCCCAAAATAAAGAAATAAATTAAATAAAGCTGATTAATGCTCAGCACAGCTCAGACAGTCCAACTGCAGTGGTTTATGAAAGCAAAGCTCTCCCTGTTCCCTGCAGACTCACCATTTGTGAATGTTTCAGCCTAGCTGAGGGCCTGTCCCCTCTAGGGAAAGATGACGTCTCATGAGTATGAATGCATGCGTGCTGAAATCCTCAGGGATTCCTGGCCTCTTGGTGCCAGTGGCAAAATTTTAACTTTGCCAGTATGGAGGAAGGGATTGGAGCTGTAGTGGATATCAGCTGCTCAGGGGTTAACATGAAGGAGTTCTTTCCCCACTGTTTACAGCACAAATTAGGTGAATGTATCAAAATTCTTCAGTTTTATCCTAGTATAGAAATGGTCTTAGCTCAAAGCCTCGATGTTAATTTCCTTCTGTGCAAGTTGAGACAGGCTTGTCCTGGACGGCAGACAAACTGCTGCAACTCAGTTACACTAAAGCTGAGGCTCAATAAAATGCCCAGCGTTTCATAAGCCAGGAGACCACACACACACACTCTTCCTGCTCAGAGGAACAAACCCAGCAGAAAAGTGGCATTTTTGCTAGTGCCCAGTGAAGCCTCCCAGGAGCAAGGAGAGCAGGGGCAGCCTGTAGAGCTGCTGGCCCAGGGCTGGCCTGACCCCCTCCCTGAGCCTGGGTAAAGTGCACCCCAACTCTGTGCCCTCAGCAGAGCTGTCTCCCTGCCAGCACCCTGTGGAGATGGGACACTTCGCTTCTGATTGTACTAATTTCTGCTGCCCTCCTGAGCTGCGTCTCGCTGGCCAGGTTTGAGTGCTCTTTGTGGGCAGGCCTGCATTCAGACTTGGAAAACTTGGCAAGTAACAGGAATTGAGCTTCCCATCATTCAGTGCTGGCAGTCCTTCCTTGTGCCCCATCACGTCTGACGGTGAAGCCAATAAACTGCAGCTAGGGACCATCACACTCACTGCAAAGTCACGGCAGTGTCAAGGAAAGCCTCCCCCCTCATCCCCACGCATCAGGATTTGGCTAATTTGGTTAATTATGACATTGAAGAGGGCATGTAAGTTGTATAGCAGCATTTGGGCTCTAATTACTTCTCCAGTGCCTTATGCAATAACAGTAAATCACCCTTCTTAAGAAGCTGTTAAGTAAGACAGGTATTTTTCGACATTTCATTAGGATGGTAAAACCTGAAAGAGGAACAAAATCAGTTGCTTGTACATATGCTTGCTGTAACATTGTATATATGCTTTTGCAACCTTATGATGGTCTGCGATGGAAATTTTAAAGCTGTTTTCTCTCATTTCCGTGGCAAGGAATTTTCAGAAGAGTTACAACTGCTTCTCTCAGGTCTCTTCCAAGGCTCCCTTTCACTAGGGAAGGTGTCTCAGGCTTTTCCTGCTGGTGTTACCACGTTGGCAATGGTGGTGATGACATTTGCCAGAAATGTACTCTAAAGTCACTGGGATCTCAATTGTGGCATATGGAGCCTCCCTGCCTCTGGTAATCAAAAAGGAAACAGCACTGTGTGCATCCCACCGAGGCACAGCGTGGTCAGTGACACCCCACATGAACCCATCCTGCTGTGACCATGTCCTGGTGGATACTGGGCCTGTATCCTGGTGGATACAGCGCAGTGGCCACAGCTGCCATGTCGCTCTCCACTTCTCTGCTTGCAAAGCCTGAGAGTGACCAAACCTGGGGATAGGTTTCTGTCAGGTAGTCCTTCTTACAAGTCCTCTCTTCTTCATGAGAACATTGATGTTCCAAACACGTGACTTTTAAGATCAGAAATACTTTTGGTTAACACTTTTGGTTGGTACAAATGTGATCCAGAAGTAAATTACATTGCAAACTTCATTCAACAGCTAGCTGGTCAAGTGAGGAAAAAGGCACTGCTTCTGGGTGGCAGCTTTATGTTCTTTTGTTGCTCAAAGGAAAGCTGATGAAGCTTTTTGTTTGAGGAATCATAATGCAGTGTGAGTTACAGTCCTCATCCTTAAACCCATTTATTTTTCAAATCATAGAGATAATCATGGGAGGCAAATTTCACTTTGCAATAATGAATTACTTTTATCACATATGTGTCTGTAAACGTCTGGATCAAGCACTTTTTTGAGAAATGATCTGTCAGACAAAGTGTAGGAAATGCAGTGCAAAACAACTGACACCAATCCTTTTGTAGATGTAACAATGTATTTTAACTGTTTGAGCATAGGAAAACCTGTTATCACCAAAGCATTGATGAGTGCGACGTTTTTTGGTTATGTGGATTTAAGTGCTCCCTGATGTGTAGCATTTGGCAAAGCCTCCCCCTTTTACTTGAATAATTATTCATGAGCATATTCTTGGCATGTCACTCCTACTTTGAAAAATGCAAAGTAAGGTGTCCTCTGCTTATTCTGTTCTTGGGATTTATGCTCTCATGCGAAAAAGTGCATATGATGGCCACTTTTATGAGTTTACCAGAAAATATGAGAATCATCCAGAAAAGCCCACTTGCACCCATGGGGCTGTGCATCCTCCCTTCCTGCCTTGCAGAGGAGTTTCAATATTTCCTTTCCCTCCCAGTCGCTATCTGCTTATGGGGATGGAAGAAGAGCTTGCCCGTGGGTGCTCCCTATGCACTGCTGAAGGCAAGCTCAAACTGCCAAGTGGTCCACACACCCAGATGGTCCACAGAGTGAGCCAGGATGCAGCCCAGGCTCCTCCAGTGGCCCCTGCAGGGTGCCCACAGGACATCTCTGTCAGGGCTGTGCTCTGCTCCTCTGGTGGTGTTGTGCTCCACTCACCCTCGCAGCTGCAGATTTCTTCAGATGTGTTTATCTTACACAGGCACGTAAATAAGTGGTCAAGGACGTGTGAGAAGCATGGCCAAGGACACTGAAGGTTCCAGCTAGGCCTGCCACCTCCTCTTCTACAGCCTTTGTCTCGGCACACAAGGTACTTATTAGTTTGCAAGAGGGTATATTGTTCTCTTGTTCTTACAGAAGTCACCTTCCTCCTCCTGTCAGAGAAAGCAATTGCATTCATGTCCAAAGCACTTGAACATACCAGGCACAATTGACACCTGCTGCATCTCCTCTTTTGTGACAGAAGACAGGGCAAGGATCAGTTTGGCCAGGGGTGTAACCTCTGTTCAGTGTTGTGATCCTCATGCATGAATGTCTTTGCAGCATTTGAAGAACAATCAGTTGCTGACATGATTGCTAGCGATAACAGGGCTTATTTCATTAATGCATCCACACAGAGTATTTGCCAGCTCTGTCCAACAGCTGCTGAGGGTTACACTTGCAAATGCCAAAGAAAGTATCTTTTTGCCTGCCTGGATACAGATGTTGGACCTGAAATACCTCTCATCATGAGGTGCCTCACTGTCTCCCAAAATACATCCTAGTAATTTAATTCCATCAGGTCACCCTCTGTACCTGACCTTTAGCTAGAACATCCCAACCTGCTTTTCCCAGTGGGAGGAATGCTGCCTTTGAACAAGGATTGTGTCCAAGCTGACACTGGGATGGCAGTGCATGCACACCAGTGCAGGGTGCCTATTAAACAGGAAAAAATAAAATGTGAGGGTTGGGAGAACCACAGGAAGGATTATTTGGGCCTACTTCAAATGTTCATTTGTCACAGGCTGGCTGAGCCATTCTCTGAGGGTTTTCTAGGTTGAGTCCGATGGCTGCATCCAAAATGAGACTGGATCTGAGTGGCTCAGCCTGGCCCAAGTGCCTGAGGACCTGTCCTGGGAGAGGCTCATCTCTGAGTTTCCTCTTTTCTGGGTGCATTGTTTCAACCTTGTGGGCATGCAATGGTTGCAACAAAGGCACTGGTCTTTGACAGAGCAGTTTTGAACCCCTGTGCTTTTCTCCAGGGGTCTGTGGTGCATGCTGCGAGTACAGCAGCACCAGCACACCAGTTTCTTCCTCAGTTTCCTTGCTAAAGCCAGGAATCTTCAGAGGTTTCTCCGTGCCTGCAATCAGGCACAAGTGCATGCCCATTTGGTGAGTCATTTTAACTTCCAGTGACTAAGCCATCCAACCTGCAGGAGGGAAGTCAATTATAATAGTAATCACAGTTTGTGTTACCACTGGAGGTTTTCAAAGTGCTTCCTAAGCAGTTTTCCTTATCAGGGTTCCTCTGAGAGATGGCAAACATGCAGCTGATATTTCATGGCCATTTCTGTCTTTTCTTCTTAAACTGCTCGTTGCTTTTTGTTGCTGAACCCACAGCACTTTTAAAACCCTCCCATAGAATCCCAGAATGGGTCAGGTTGGAAGGGACCACAGCGGGTCATCTGGGTGCTCAAGCAGGGTAATCCCAGAGCACACGGCACAGGGTTGTGCCCAGACGGTTCTTGAATATCTCAGTGAAGGAGACTCCACACCCTCTCTGGGCAATCTGTGCCAGTGCTTGGTCACTGCACAGGAAATAAGTTCTTCCTCATGTTCAGGTGCATCTGTTCCTGCCCATTGCCTCTTGTCCTATTGCTCAGCACCACTGAGCAGAGCCTGGTCCATCCTCTTGGCACCCTCCTTTCAGATACTTACAGACATCGGTGAGATCCCCTCTCAGTTGTCTCTTCTCCCAATTCCTCCTTTTCCCTAGCCATAATCAATCATAATTTCCAGTCAGGAAAATAATACGGTGAGTTGCACTGTAGTGAAATCAAAATTGGATGCATAAAATACCCATCTATTTTTTTAACACAACCTGCCAGTTTAAAAAACATCAGCTGTTGCAGTGACTGCAAATTAATCAGCTGTCAGGGAAGGCAGAGGAGCCAATTCCACCTATTTAAGCCCTTGGGACTGTTCAGGTACACCTCCAGCAAAAAATGAGAGACAGTTCAAGGAGGCAGATGCTGCTATAGTTTTACATTTTATTAATATTAATTTGGACATTTCTTCAGTCACTTTTTCTCCTGGCTCTTCAACTCTTTTCTTCAGTGCCTTGTGTACAGTAAGAATCTATATAGAAGAGTCTAACTGAGAAGTTATACTAATCAGAGTCCTGATTGAATTGGGAGACCTAATGGTCCAAACTAAAGTTGCTTGGCTGAATGCTTGGGTTGTGTTTTTATTCTGTAAATGCAGAAAAATGGCAAAAGGACTGTTCTTCCTGGCCACAACCTACTTTTCTTGCTGTAGATTGTGTCAGTAACCACTGAGGTTTGTACTGAGATCTGTCTGAAAGAGATGTATCTACTCAGCCCCTTTCCCTCTGTATTTTAACAGCTAATTTTCCTTCCTTGTATCTTCTATTAATTTTTTATGAAAGTCACCCAAATTGTAGAAGATACATGAAACAACTTACATTCTGCTTGCTGGTTTTCAGGCATCAGCAGCTTAGTGCAAGTGAGGCATCCACAATTAGTGTAGCTTGGTTGGGATCAATACACGGTTACTGTTCCCTAACTATTCCCCTGCCCCCCAATCCCTAATAAATCAAATTCACAACAATAAAGAGAACAAATCAACTGTCCACAATGAATTATTGTTAAATAATGACTCAGACAGATTAGAGGATACTTTATTTATTTAACCATTGAGAAATAAATTTTACAGAAAACACAGAAATAGCCCGACGGCTGAATCCTGTCTCAGACACTGTCAATGTCTTTCTTCTTTTCTTGGGAAGAAATCAAATAAAATGTGTACAGGTGTCCATATCTATATATACAAACACACTCTTTTGTATATAAGATATAAAAAAATATATACACTTTTTAAATAAAGCTATAAAGCTAGTTTTTAAAAAATCCCTACTCTTGATGATACAAGCTGTGTCATAGTGTTTGTATGAGTATTGAATAGTGTAAGCTGTAGGTTTTGCTAAATATAAGATGTATTATCCCAGATGGAAGGGAGCAGTACCTTCTCTTGAGGTACCATCTACCCATAAATATCTATAAAATGGGTCTTGTCAATTTTATGGCTTTCATGTTGTTATAAAAAGCTGAAAAAGAACACAGATGATAGGGAGCTATGGATGGTTAATTGATCTGTTCTTTTTTTTCCCAGTAGTATTTATCACATGATGTCAGACTTTCAGAAAATGTAAGAGATGTTTTATACTACTTCAATAATATACAGTTCGACTGGATGAATTAGCAAAGGCTGATCCTGTTGGGTCATCACTTTTACCTGCATGTCTATGAAACTCTGCTCCAAACCTCTTTTCTGGATCACAAAAATATGTCTGGTTTAAGAAGTCTTAAAAAAATTATTTAGTGCTCTTTTTGGACGATGATTTATAAGAATGACATAATTGACTGTTAGAAGCTAGACTTATATTTAATCTAAATCTTATTTTCCATGTCATATTAGCATATTAAGCATATTTCTATGTACTATTTAGCATATCCATATTCCCTTCCTGGAGCTTAGATTCTTTCCTCTCCATGGTTTTCACAAGCTTATTTTTAGTGCTTATTTTTTCTCTGTCTGCCAGTCTGTCTATATGTCTGTTTTTCATCATATTAGTTCTGCTAACCTGTGCAACAAGGTACCTAAAATGTACCGCATTTTACAGGACAGTTTGATGAGACCTGTAAAGTTGCTATTGCCTACCTGGAGAGCAACATGGAGAGTATATTGGTCTGTTTTACTACTTTCAGGTTTTTCACTCTCAGACGTTTTATCTCTTTTGCTAACACATATCAGACCCTTCTATTACTGTCACCGTTTAGTGTTGGGAGTTAGAGTCTCAAATGTTACTCCAGTTTTTGAGGGCAGCGCTCAGTGGGACACTCTAAGCTGCATGGTTGCTACAGCAATTCCATCTGTACAGCTGCAGGTAAGATTAAGTTGCATCTCATCAAGTTGTGCCTTCTAGTTTAGCTTGCTGCTTTGCAGGGCAGGAGTTAGGAGCTACAGAAGAGGTGAAACAGCATAATTGAAGCCCACACCCAACTACCTTCAGCTAGACTGCCCAGTTCATTGCTGACACACATTGTGCCCGCTGCCCCCTGGCTCAGGCAGTTGAGCTCGCTGCTTTCTGCCATTCTCATGCCCCCCACTACTGACATATTTGCATATTCCATGTCAGAGCAGAGGCCTGCACTGGTCATTGCAGGAATACAGAAAAAAACTGTGGAAGATGAATTTAGGTGACTGTCCTCAGCAGCACAAACACACTCTTGACAGATACTGGGATATATAGGCACACCAGAAGAACCATTAGAAGATAATCCTGTGATTTGCCTTCTATCCCTTCATTTGATGAAGCCCAGATTTGTTAGCTGTCAGCTGATCAATCAGCTGGGTATGTTGGCAATAGAAACATCATTCCAACAGTGGATCTGCAGTAAATTGATAGTGTTGGAATCTTTCTATGGCAGTGACAGTATATCTCTATTTATATCTATATATCTCTATGTCACTTGATTATCAAAGATGAAATGTAATAAATCAAGAGTGTCCAATGCATCTTAGCTGGCTTCTTCACTGATTTCTTTCTAAAATATCCCAGATACTTGGAAAACACATAAAACTTTCCTAATAGCATCACATAGAGTTCAAATTTAAAAATAATGGCAAGATTTCTCTTCCCCTTAAAACTATGGACAAAGATACTGATTCTATTGTGCGAGTCTGCAAAGTAATCCAATGGAGTTTATGTAAGTGTTCTCTTTTATGGGGAAATCTCACCCATGCTGGAAACAATAGCAAAGTATTCATTAATTTTAATGGAAACAGGATTTCCCTCTTATATTTTTTATTTGGTTTTGGTTTTTTTTTTAATGGACAAGCTGTTGGAAATGGTATGAATTGAGTTGGTAATATATAGTACTAAATGGTCTATAAAAATAGACAGACACATACCTGTGCATAGAGAATAAAAGCCATCACTGTCACAAAGAAAATATTGTTGGATTACATTAGAAGCTGTAAATTCAATAAGAGAGTCCTCAATTCACAAATAAATTCTTTAGAATAAATATCCCCCAATGCTGCAGAATACATACAAATGAAATCTACAAGATTTTAGTGTAGCTTTGCATACCTCCCTTTCCAATGTTTGGCTTTTTTCTTTGAGTACTGATTTACTTCCTGTGTTCTAGACTACATTCTCTTTTCGTCTGGAAGGAGAAAATTAGTTTTGCTGACTTCACTTAAACCCTTGTCATTGGATGTTTCCATTCCTAAAAAAAAGTTCTACCACTTACAGACCACAACTATAACTAAACATATATCACTCAGCAATTTTCCATAATACTTCAGTTTTAAAGTTAACAATAGTATAATTTCACCTAAACAGAAGTAGGTTTCCTGAATGACTACACATGTAGAATTTGGTTTCCAGCACTGCATTGCTAGTAAGAAGTAATAAAAATATTCAAGTGGCTGCCTGAGGTTGTGTGATGGAAAGCTGATCTTGATGACATATGAAAGGAACATCAGGACAAAATTTCTCAAATAAAGGAAAATGGCACAAGACTATGAAGATGACATGATATGCAAATGAAAATACACTTGATACACATGGTGAAAAGATCCAGTTGTGATGTTCTAGGTCCATGATTCTTAAAGGTCTGGGAGGATTCTCCTCTGATGGTGTAATCCATCCAGCTCATTGCCAAGTGCCACATTTTTATCAGATGGGTTTGTATGACTCCATCATCTTGGAGCACAGCTCAGGGTGTGATGCTGTGGTTCCTGTGTCATGCTGAACAACAGGGTGAAAATAGTTCACACATTTGTCATGATGCAGTCCAGCATCTGTAGCTACACAACATTCCCCACTTTTTGAGTTAGGGTTTGGTGACTTCATAAACAAATCCATATGATCTATAGCTATATTAAACTAGAGTAATTCTTTTCCACAGCATGTATTTTCAGCAAAGCCCAAGTACAAACCACTCCTCTGACTACTTTCCTCTGGGCAAATGGATCATGCTCCCTCTTTGTTCTATGAGTCGTGGTTATTCAGGTCTTTTCTCTGCAGTTTTAGTTCACAGTTCCATCATGACTAGCAAAATGGGATCTTTCACCCAAGAAAAGTACATCAGCATAAAATAATTAACAAAACTCATATTTGCATAATAGATTTGAAATCACCTCACCTCTACTTTTAAGGTGTATTATTTACTGCTGCACTGGCAATTATCTCAATAATAGAAAAGGTATTTAAGGTATTTTGTTTCCTCTTTTTATAAGGTCTAAGTGAGGTTGTTCATTCTAAAGTTTACTGTGACTCTGCTGCAGCTCCTTACTGTGATCGCTTTTCATGAAAATTGCATCTTCTGAGTCTTTGCCTTAGAAAAACCTTTTTTCTCCACTAACTCCTCAGACCATATGAGTATGCTTCTTGATTTGAGTTACACTCCTGTTTACGTGCTCAACTTTCCTTCTTTAGACTCTAGAGAACAGTCATCAAAATAAGCAACTAAATGGATTTTTTAAAAAAGCTATTTTAAGTGTTTCTTCTCTTAAAATAAAAGAACAATTGCAATGCCTGCCATGGTCACAGTTTAAAATGTTGATGTCTTGCAATTCTCTTTTGAAGTGCTCTTATTGTATAGACAAAAACATCCTATTGTTTTTGGTCTTTTGAGGAATACAACTGCTGCTGTAGCTGGTTGTGAAATTAATTTTATAAATTTGTTTCCTGTCCAAAGGCTGTGTGCTTAAGGCAGCAGGGGATGTAATTAAAATCCTTTAAAAAATTCATGGATATAATAAAACTAACCAAGCCATTTCAGAGGTATGGTTTGTGTAACTGAGAAATAATGAAGTGATGCTTGTAGAGGTCCATGCTGACATCTGCTCTGAAGTGCAATGGAGCATTTGCAAAGCTTAGAAATAGGAAGATCCTTAGAAGACAAAAAGTATTGAGTCCATGTGATGATTTAGCCAAAACACATTATGACTTGAAGGGGAGAGTGAAGAGAATATTTCACTGGGCATGAAGGAATATAAAACTCACCCACACCCTTTCTCCTGAAAACAATAGCTCAGTGCCTACAAGTGCTTGGCAAGTTAAGCCATGCAGGCAGTAGGAGGTACAGAGATTATGTAATTCTTCAACTATCTCCCATTTTCATTAAAATGGGTCAGCACAGCTTGTATATAGAGTCTACTACAGGCCATAATTTCAATTTTATCTGTAATTGCCTTGCCCTGCTATGCTTGATACTGTGCTCCCACTATTTTTTTATAGACTTGGCTTCCCTTAAGAGAAGAGATTGGAAGAGGTTTAGTGCTGCCTGAGCATGGCTGTCAAGGTGGCTGAAAATAGTGCTAAAGAGAGTCAGATATGAAATGGAACTTCTCATGAAGAACTGGCTGCTCCTGGACACATCCAGAGGAGCTGCAGGCTGAGCAGATTGGTTTTTGGGAAAGAGTGAATCATTGGTGTATGGTGGGGAGTGCTGATGGGTTGGTACAACCACCTGCTTGGCTTTCATGGGCCAGGAGAGCACAGATTATGGGGCTGGCATTTTGCTACGTTTCTATTTTCTCAGGGTATGCAATTTTCTGTTCTTTTCAAAGTCAACTTTAAATAGAAGTAGAAGCTACCTTAAAGCCATATTGCCCCCTGCATTTATATCCTAGTATTGCTCTGAGCACAGAGATGAAATAAAACAGGATCAGGCTCATATTTTTTCTCTCCTTGCCTCCCTTGTTTCTTTATATATCCGAAAGAAGTGTTCACCTGTGGTCCCCTTTTATAGAGGAATTTGTCTAGGCTTATGAACCGATTTTTTAGTAATGACAGCTGTTTCCCAAACCTCTTGTGTATCATTTCTGTACTATGTATATGGATTCCCTTCATGAAATTATTTTTCTGTATTCTTTAAAGTCCTTTAAAAGTGTATCCACATGGCAGTTACTCCATTATCTACCTCCTCCTGATTTTTTAAGAGGATGGGCTGTGTACAACAGTTATCTTTCTGAGATTTCAACTAACTTCTCAACTGCTTACTGACCTTTATCTCTTTGTTATAGCCATAAAATAATTTTTAAAGGAAATACACTCTTCAAGAGTTTAATTCATTGTGATTATACCAGCTCTTCCAGAAATGAACAGCTGGTAAATTCGCTGAAGGAGACCTGTGTGGTGCCACATTATGGAGTGCTTTCTTGGAGCAGAACAATACATTACAGCTTTAGCCACAAAGTGCAATCTAAAAATAATTCTATTTTGCTCCAGAGATGCATATAGATTGATTATTTTTCTCCTTTAGAGGTGATTTAAGCTATTAAAACATAGGATGATTTCAAGAAAGGGAATTGTGATTAGATCAAGTGCATTTTTATCTTTATGGGCTTCCAGCTTTCTTATAAGAATTGTTAGTTTTAGCTTTGAAATGCATCACTTATCATTTGCATACTTAAGTAAGACTTTACTTTTGGCAAACAATTAATGTTGAAGTTTTAATGTGGAGGAGTGGAAAAGAAAAACATGACTGTCAGGTAACTTTGCTTAATTTTATTCAAGATGGGACTGTAAATGTTTAATGCTTATTGTTTAATGTTTAAATGTTCATTTTCTTTGGTGCTGAAAATAAAACGTAGTACACTCGGTTGCTACAGTCTGCATGATCTAATAAAATACCTTTCGAAGATGAAGTTTAGATCCATATTTTGTGCATGGCATGAACCCACAAGGAAACAAAAAGAAATGGACGGGATGCTTCCTGAGCTACTGGACTTTGTTGAAGACCATCCTGGTAATGCATCAGGCTTTGGTGACGTTCAGGGCAGGAGAGGGGGACTGCAGGGATCTGCTCTCCAGGGCTCTGTCTCACTTGCCAATCAGTTTGTGAGGTACCTTAGCCATGCTCCCCTCTGCCTGACCTCTGCCTTCCTGCACACACCTCTCCTGCAGTGTTTTTTCCACAAAGGACAGCCCTTTACATGCTGTTAAACTCCTCTGCTGCCCACCTTTGGTAAAGCTTCTTAACTGCTGTTTCTTTGCCCTTGCCTCTTCCCAGTATGCAAGTACCCAAGAATGCCAGTGTCTCAGCTGGCCTTCTGTCAAGTCCTGGAAGCAAATGAGATTGCAATTACCTGCATGATCTGTGGATTTATAGCTACAGAAATCTGGCAGCAACATTAATGGCATTTAAAAATAATTAAATTCAAAGCAGAAGAATACTGCTACTTGCACAGTGGACACTCTGTTGTGGTTTGAATAGTTTTGTTGTGTTAAAGAGTTTCGGAAGTGTTTGGACAGTGCTGTCAGGCACATGATGTGACTCTTGGGGAGGGTCCTGTGCAGAGCCAGGAGTTGGACTTGGTGATCCTTGTGGGTCCCTTCCAGCTCAGCATATTCTGGGATTCTGGGATTCTGTGACTGCTGAATACATACAGTAGTTTAAAAATACAGTACAGTCCATGATATAAGGTTTTTTAATGCTGCTCCACCATTTGAATCTTTAGTGTATCTTAAATTGCCTTGAAGACAGTCCTGACTTGGTTGATGAAGTTGCCAAAGGTGAATGGTAGTTTTTGGCAGCTGGCTAGAGACCATCTAAAATATTTGACATGGGAGGGGTTTTAAAAATGACTAAAACCCAAATCACTTGCAACTTCATTAGCATCAGTAACTAGAACATAACAAAACGTTTACATATAAATTGTCATAATTTGGTGTTACTAAGATGAATTGGGCACCACAAAGCTGGCAATAGGGCTGCTTCAGGCTTTCTGCAGTATGACTTTAAAATATTCTGTGCCTTTGAAGATTTCTTCATAACCAACAAAATAGTAAGCAAGATTATACTATATTTAGGGATTGTGAAATAAGTCTGAAATAATTCTTTGTGAGGGATAAGAGGGTGATAACAAGCCAGGGAATGCACATGCGCTTTTTTCAGCAGCAGTGATTCATGTTTGGGATAGACCCAGAGGCTATGTCTAAATAGGTGATCTGGAACCACTGACATACTTATGGGTCAACAAAACTACTGCAACCAGCTCCAGAGGAGATACAAATTTCTGACAGCACTCCCACCCTTTTTCTGCTTCTGCAGGAAATGGGGCGGATGAAGCAGAGTTTGTATAGCCCAGTGGTTAGATTCATAGTGTGAATTAAACAGTATCATTCCCAGGGATATCTGTAACTCCTGTAATTTCATCTACTGCTGAGTTATACACAGGAATTTAATAACAATATGTGTTTGATTTATTGCCCTAGCTGGAAATCAATGGAGGACAATCAGCAGCAAAAATGTCCATTAGTAGTGGCGTGGCATACAAGGAAGCTTTCATTAGTTGTGCTGCAAACCTGGTTTTTCCTTCTGAAGAACACCAGAGGTATTTGAGCAAGATGTTTCTGTTTCAGTAGTGGTATTATTCAGAAAATAGAACTAAAGTGGAGAAAAAAATCACCGGTTGTCATGTTTGTCCCTTGAATGGGAAGTTATCCCGAAGGAGACTGGCAACAGGAGTTAGCTGCAGTGTTAGGGTTGTTTTGTGACAAAGGTTATTGTCATAGGTTGACCCTCGCCAGATGCCAGGCAC
>WBMZ01011019.1:0-10914 GCA_013400975.1 Atrichornis clamosus | reverse complement strand
GCACACTGCACTTACCATACCCCAAGGGCTGAATTCTGGGAGAAGACGCTCTCATAGGTGGAAAATGTGTTCAGAAAAAATAGATTAATTTGGATGGCAGCCTCTACCTGTTGCTACCACACATCCAAGACTTCTCCAATTTTCCATGAAGCAACCACTTAATTAAGGAGTCAGCTTGACAACATTAGAATAAACTCTGCTGGAGCTTAATGGTGACCAGATCCCTTTTACTGCCAGTTTGCCTCCAGAATGAATAGCAGGCTATCACGGACTCCACCACAGCTGATTTTCGCCTGGCTCTCCGGTTTGCCACTCACATCGATATGGCTGACTGCCTTAAAAATAGCAAAATCAGCCAATTTTCCCCTTTTCCCATATGACTCATCCAGCACCACACTGGTTGATACTCATGTTTCCCAGAGTGCTTGTGTGCTGGTGTCCAAGTTATCACCAACAGCATTTTTATGAAATACTTTTAGCAAAATGTCAGTGGCTTTGCCCAAGCTCTGATAAATACCTGCTTAAGATGAATGGAATCCAGTAGGGACTTTACCCCAAAGTCCCAATTCAACAACACAAGCCTACTCTTAAATTATTTGCTATGAAATTATTTTATGAAGTGGGACTAACAACTGAGTCAAGGCCTTGGGTCTCTGGCATGTTCAGCAGTTCCCAGGCTGTTTGCTCAGAGCTTGCTCACAAAACAGCAACTGTAATAGAACTAACTTTTTCAGAGATGGGGGAAAACCCTGTTGCACACATTTTTCTTCTTACATGAGGTAGGAGCCAGACCAGTAAGTAGTTTCCTGCAGCCATTGGCAAGATACGATTTAGGATCATTTTTCCCCCTATATTTATAATGGCTGAAAATCTCTAGAATGAAAAGCTTCTTGTGGGTGCTCCAACTTTTAGAAAAAGCTGACTCAAATGTATTCTCATCATCCAAAGGATGAGTGCTCGGCAGAGAGGTGGAGGAAAGGCTCCACTGCAACTGAGGACTGGCACAGCACTGCCAGTGCCAGCAGAGTCAGCCCAGCTGGTCCTTTCCTGACTGCCTTGACACCTGTCTGTATGAGGGCAGGAAGTTTTGTGAAAGAAACTCATGTTCTCAGCCTGTCCAGTGTGCAGTCTGGTGCTCCATGAGTCTCATTATAGCTAATAAAATTCAAACCAAAAAACAGAATCCTGTTGGATAAGTAAATATGAAGCCACTGCGATGTGTTTCGATGCAAGCTCTGCTGGAGCGGTGCCAAGTTGTTGCTCGGACATGAGCGCAAAGACCCTGAAAATCCCTTGGTTTCCTGCCCGTATATAACAATAGCACCTGCCTTTGCTATCCTCATATTCACATATAGAAATGGCCTGCCTGAAAGCTGGCAAGCGCTCATCTACCCAGCAATATCAGCCGATCACTACCTTATAAATGGGCAGCTCAGATAGTGCACAATTTCTTTTCAGATGTTTCTTCTGCATTCGCCTTGGCTCCTGAGGATGGAAATTTTGTGTATATGCTCTCTGCCTCACCACTACTGCTGTAGCACGCAGGTCTCCTGGCCAAACAGCAAGACCACACCGCAGCAGATGAGCAGAGCTAAATCCATCATCCACCACGGCATTTGGCCTAAAGCTTGCTGGAAGCTCCTCTCAAAGCTTTCTCGATCTAGCTTGCTGAGTCAAAACAACCAAGGAAACTCCGCCTCCACAGCACTGCCACTAGCACTAAACTGGGCCAGCGTCGGCAGGTGGCAGGTCTGAGCAGAGACCTGGGGATTTCGGGAGCTGCCCTGATTCAACCAGACAAAATAACGTAGCCCTGGTGGGCTTTAAACATCTTAAAAGCAGCACAGACACATAAACGCGAGGGCTCACCGATACATCCGCTGGCATCCTGTTGCCTCCTCCTAGATAACAGAAGGGCAATTTTCAGCATAGCGGGAGGACAGCAGGCATCAAGGGTAGCAGCAGCATCTGTGAATGAAACACACACCCTACATCACATTGCAGGAACTATTGTTGTATTTCCTGATTCCCAGCTGTGTACACTCCTCTGCTCCGTGAGCTCTGACCAGCAGCCACCGGTGCCTCAGCCCTTGCACTAGCTGACAGCCCCGGTTTTCCAGTTTGCTCTGACCACTCTTTGCATCCCTGTGGCAAAACACAACAGTTTGGCTTGTTTGTTTGGTTTTTTAAACTTGGTGCAGGAAAACACACTCCTGAAGAAGCCCTTCAGAGTTCCTCTTCCCTTGCATTTGTTCAGCGTAGAGGCAGAGGGTCCTTGTGTTGGTGGGAGCTGGGGAAAGCAGATTTGGGCAGAGGGGAAGACAGCAAGAAGCCATAATTTTTCTAAGCGCCAGCAGAAGCATCACTAAGGTGATTGCAATGACTCTTTTCCTCACCAAATGCAAGTGGTCAAGTTCTTTTGACTATCTACCTTTGAATGAAGGTGCTGCAAGAGGCAGCCTGTGCTTGTGGCTGCTCTCTAAATAAATCAGCCTGAATGTATAGTTTACATTGCAGGGTCACAGAGCATGAGCTTTTCCCAGCTGAGAGAATTTTATCAGCTAAAGAAACGCAATGAGACCACCAATGATCCATCCAGGATTTCTGGTGCAAACCCTCCTTTTGAGCATGGATGAGTGAGTTACAGCTGCATTGACGCCCGTGGCCCGGGCTTTGTGGTATCAGAAATTTGGGATGTGTCTGTAAAGCTGATACAGCAATGGCTGAAACTGCAAACAGGTTTTGGGCACAGACAGAGGAGAGGCTACCAAAATAAGTCCCACCCGAAGACTAAAACTTGCACAGGGAACTGTAGGTGGTTGTTCTGATGCTTCAGTGCAAGGAATCTGTTCACACACGACAGCTATTGGAGGCACCAGGACCTGACACATCCATACCTCCTTTCTCACTCACCAGCACATCTGGCTGAAGGACCTCTGCTAAGAGGCAGGGACCCTGCTGAAGTTGCACTTCATTACTTGGATCTCCTGGTCACCTCTTTCAGCCTGGTTTTCCTTCCCCAACCCCATTAACCAGCCCACTACCGCATTTAGGGGAAGTCTCTAAAGAGTCATAGCATGGCAGGAGGTCACTTTGAGAAGAAAAGCAGCGTGAAGGCCCAGTCCCTTGAGCTGCTCCACCAGCAGGTTGCAGGGTAGATGCTCCTGCAGAGGTAAGCCCTTTGAAAACATGATCTCAGCTTTAGAGTGATGGGTAGGGGACGAGTGAAGTGAATGTTGGACTTCCAGGAGGTGTTTTTGCTGCTTGATGTGTTGTTTTGCCAGAAGGGAGATGACGGGTTGGTCCTACCTTGGCAACGTATTGTTTCTGTGTTGTGAGCAAACCTCTCTTCTTTCCTGCTTTCTGGTACTCCGTGGGCAAACACTGCCATGTCCAACCCTCTCCAGAGGATGAGGAAATGAATTCAGTGTGAGAAAGTAAATGGAGGGCCACCTCATCCTGGTAACCAGCTCAAACAGCAGCGTTTGTTTCTCACCTCACAACATGAGGGTGCATCATGCTGGTTTCTGCTCTCCAGTACTGCGCACGCTAATGTACTTCAAACTGAAGTAGGCTCCTCCAGGCTTCGCGTGGCTCTGATTGCATAGCCTCCGCAATCTCGAGTAATTGTCATTGCCAAGGGCTCCTCAGAGCTCAGCACAAGCACCTCTGAAATTGCAGTGCTACAGAGGAGTCTTCCTTCCCCAAAACTCTTTCTGATGGTGCCTTGTGTTTCTGACCCCAAGCGCAGCTGGGAAAGTTGGGAAGAGGAGGCCAGCTCAAAATAAAAGGGCAGGGTAAAGAAAGAAGGCCTCTTCTCTTCGGTTCTAAGGCTGCAGCACCAACACACCCTTTTGTCCTGCTCATCACAGCACGTCTCAACTCCAGTGTTCATCAAGCAGCTTGTCAAGGGAGGAGTTGTGGTCCCCACTGGGTGGGACTATGAAGCATATCCTTGATGGTAAGCAGGATTTCACACTGCAGACATTTCTGTGTTGAAAACTAAAAGTGTAGTCCTGAGTGTCAACACAGACAAGCCCATTTATTGAATCTAAGGGTAGGGCTATGCCAGCAAGCAACTGCCTTCATGAAACTAGAAAGATGAGCGTGGCAGAGGAGGCTAACTCTTCATGGCAGTGCAAAGATCCTGCCTCTGATCAAATGATATCCCACTTGAAGACGCTGCTTGACATTAAAACCATCATGAGTGCAAAACTTGCTTGCCAGCATCCTCCCTCGCCCCTTGCACAGCATGCTGGAGCTAACTCACCTCCGAACTGCACTTTGTTGGGCTGTACTTCAGCAAATTAAATTGTTTGTTAGCCCAAGCTTAATCAAGTCATTCACCAGTCGAGAGGTTCACCTGGAAAGCCCACAGTGTTATCCTGTGTGATGGGGAGGCTGTCGTCATTGCTCAGAGCATCCCAGGGCATGACCCAAAACACAGGCGGTGGCTGTGCAGACAGGGCTGCCGCTGTCCTGAGTGCAGTGCTCAGGCTCCACAGACTTATTTGGATTCTTCTGGCGACTGGGGTTTGTTACAGGGTCCTTTCCCAAAAGTCTTCAGGCAACACAACGATTTGTAAATCTTCCACTAAGAGCTGTTGGGGTGGATAGGTGGCCAGAACAGCTTCAAAAGAATACAAAATACTAGTCTATGGCTCATTAAGCTAGCATTACTATTGCTGCTCTTATGGAGCACAGGAAGCTGCTCCTCCGGACCAGGAAGAGAAAATCCCTCATTTCAGGCACCAGAAAGGCTTTCCGTGGTTTCCTGCTGCAATAACTGTAGCCGTTGAGCAGTAAATCCACTTCTAGGAGAAAACACTCAACAGTCTGCAGGGATTCACAACTGTATTAAGGAGAAATGAGCGCCTCAAAAATGTACAGGTTTTTAGGAAAACAAATATTTGGTTTGCCTCCCTCTTGGAAAGAGAGAGAAAAAAGAAACACTCAGGCAAACCATTCTGTTACTATTTGCATAGAACATAGGTGGATACTTACTCCATGATGTGTTAGCTAGAGAACAAATAGACTGCAGTCTCCCCCAGAAAAGAACCACCAGGTGCAAGTGCCAAAAAACCCTGCTAAAAGCCTCCTGACCTGGCACAGACCGACCCAAGCCAAGAAAAAAACCACAAAGAACAAAACCACCCTGCTACTACTCCCTTGAAAATGGTTCATATTAGCAGTGGGAACTTGGCTCCTCCCTGAAGCCACCTGTGGGCAACTCCCATCAGAGCCAGCTGGTGCAGCTCACCTAATCACAAGGCTGGGTTTACTCCCTTTTATTTGAAAGCCAGCTTTGCCACTGGCTTGATTGGGCCCATGTGGAGCAGTATGCCTCTGCTGCTTATGGTTTTAAAGACAGTTGCAGTGATTTACCTGTGAGTGTTTGCTGTGTCCCAGTAGCCTGCCAAGGTTTCCATGCATGACCTTGCTCCTGGGAATGGAAGTGATGGGCAAAAGTGCCCAAGGAAGAAAAGCTGAGAGGTTTTCTTCTTCATTTTTCTTGCTTGTTTTTAAATAAAACTGCTTAAGCCAAAAGAAAATCTGAATTTGTTGCCTGTCCACCTACCTCTGCACACCAGCAGACCTGGCCCCCTTGTGCACCACTGGGCTCAGGATGCATGGCTAGCTGTGATGAAACAAAAGCTTCAGGGGTCCTTGTTTATCTTCTGCTTTCCCCCCAAAATATTACTGATGTTTTGTGGAGTCTGTTGAAGTGATTTAAGAGATTGAAGTCGCGGACCACGATTTCTGACACTAGATTCAAAGCAGGTTATAGTCTCTCTCTACGAAATTTTGCACTGCTGAATTAGAACAAACACTGATGCCTTTGGGGGCAATAAAAATAATTCCAGCTTGTGACAGAAAATGAATTATAGTTCAGAATAAATCTTGATAGAAACCATATATTGTTTAATTACAACCATAGCGGCTATTTGATGCTGAGATAATATGTGGTTACCATAGTGACCCAATCCTTAAAGTTTTTTTTTGCCTAACACTGTATAAAACGCTATATGATACCTGCCTTCACAAGAAAGCAATTTACAAAGATGAGTTTCCCAAGTGTTAGGCCTTGGGTATGAACAAGCAACATGGGCCAGGTATGGAAAAACAGTCCCCATTTGGTTACTGCCTGAAGAGCCCTATATGCACATTTTCCTGCAAGCACACTCATAGATGTTGTCTCAGATTCAGAGCAAGCTACAAATCTTGCTCAGCTTTCAAGCCCATGTAGACTCTGCAGAAGAATTTCAAACCTCTGTGGAATATTGGAAAGAAATGAGAGAAGGAAATCAGAGACATGTTTATTCTGCAGAGCAAGCCACCCACTACTGCATGCCATCAGTGGGGCTCAAAAATGTTTTTACTTACTCGGAACAATCTTAATACATATTTCTTTAATAGACCATCCACCAGCACTTTTGGGAAACATATTCTGAAGCCAGACCCATTGCTAGAGTCAAGCAAAGGCACATTTTGAAACATGAAGTGAAATGCAATCCTCAGGGAGACACGGACGAATTATCACTAGTCAGTAGTGACATTTTTGGGGGCTTCTTTTGGTAGTTCTTGCCTGTTTCCCTGCATCCCTGTGGTGGATTTAGAGGGACTGGTCTGCAGGGTTGCTCTGGGGTGTGCAAGCCCTGTCCTTGTGTCGAGCCGTGTGGGGAGCCAGGGGTCAGGCTCCCTCCCACCAGTAACCCACCACATATCCCTGGCAGCCTGGG
Source organism: Atrichornis clamosus (assembly GCA_013400975.1). NCBI lineage: Eukaryota > Metazoa > Chordata > Aves > Passeriformes > Menuridae > Atrichornis > Atrichornis clamosus. Next base: position 4,174 of record WBMZ01011019.1, on the reverse strand, counting down.
AGGGCGATGCAGCCCTTTTTCACTTGGGTCCCCCAGCAGTGAAACCACGTTGCCTGTGGGCAGGAGCCCTGTGGGCAACCGCGGCCATGGTGCTGGGGCTGAAGGACCGGGCTTGTTGCTGGGCATCTGCTGCCTTGTGGAGTCCAGTTGTTTGTCGACCCGCAGCTCAAAAGCATTTTGGTTTTTAAAGATAGTGAGTCAAAGAGAGAGAGGCAGCACTGACCCAGCTGGTGTGGAAAGCGGGTCTTCTCATGTCACTGTAGATTTTCTTCTCATCAGTGATTGCCTGGCTGTGGGCTACTTTGGTATACAGCATCCTATACTACATTCACCCTTCTTAAATTACTTTACGGCCCTTGTTCGGATCCTCAGGATAGCCCTGAGTTGGGAGAGTGCAGAGCTGACAACCTGTGTCCAGCGAACCTTGGGTTTCTCTCTCCCTGAGATGTGTTCTCTTGCCAAAAGTTCCCGGATGATGCACCTCCAGGTGATTAATATACCTAGCCAGCTCAATCTGGGCTTAGTTTAGGCTGTTGGCTACAAATAACCTTTTATTTTTGGAAGTTAATAGATGCAAACTTCTTTCTTCCTGAAATGGCAAGGCAGTGGGTGTTTTAGAGGTCTTACACCTTGCTTCAAAGCTGACCCACATGGGAGGAGATGAAATAGGAATGTGGCCTTTGCAGCTTCCCTGGGATGTGCAGTGAAAGGGCAGGAAGTTTCTCTCCCTCTCACCACCAAGTGATGAATATTTTCAACAGCGGCTTTAATTAAAAAATGTTGGGCCTTACAGGAAAGGTCTTCCAGCCCCTGTTGCCATTGTCCAGTAGGGTTGAGGGACATCAAGCCCGACAGCCTTCAAATGTTTGACTTAGTAAAAGCTGCCCCTCTTTCTCAGTGCTCCCCCATCCCTTGCTCCTGATGACACATTCCTGCTAAAAGCCATCCAGTCCTGTCCCAAAATACATGTGGTGCTGAGTCCACTTAGCCAACCTCAGCTGTACCTGGAGCATGAGTGGACAGGCTCCCTGCTTTAACACATGGGATGTTTCAGATGCCCGTAAATTCACTTGAGTTTCACCTCAGCCTTAAACACTTTCGCTTTCCAACAAGGTTGTGTCCAAAGGGCAGAGGTTTAGGGAAGAAAAATCCTAAAGGAGATGTAACGCTTTATATTAAAATGCTAAGATGCTAAAGCAATTCCAAATATATATATGTAATATATAAATAATTAAGTACCACATACCAATTCCAAAGCACTGAATATAAGAAATGAAGGATGCAAATGTGATGACCAAAACAAGCCGTTGCTTCAATTTCCAGATAGAGGACTCAGAAAAGTGGGAAAGTCATCCGCATCCACTCTTAAATATTCAACATGTTGCCAATTACCCAAAAGCAACAGCTGTAATAACTTCTAGATTTTTGTAAGAAATGATCCTCCTCATGCAAAGCATGAGCTGAAAATATCCTTATTCAGCATTGGATGAACTTCCACCATTCTCCCCACACCCACGGGACCAGGGGCTGAGGAGCATCCCTGCATCCAGCAGGACTGAGATGGGTTCCCTGCTGCTCTCAGGAGCCCCAGCCGATCCCTCTGAACTCAGGTCCAGTGGCAGACTGGCTAGAAGGAAAACTGAGTGTTAGTTCCACTATTTTTGCTGTGTCACCTTTCATAGCAGAGCAGGGCCTTGGGAGGAAGGTGCTGTCCTGGGGAGCAGAGCAAAGCTCCTCAACCCTGTTGTGAAACGCTGGCAGAGAAGTAGCTGGACACCTGAAAATGCCAAGGCTTCTGAGACTTGACATAAGGATCTGAACTGTTAGACTTTTAACAGTTTGAAAAAACAAACAAACAAAGTTTTGGTTTTATTTTAATGGCTGTTTAGTAGGGTTAAAGTAAAAACAGCCTCATAAGAGTTTGCAGCAGCAGACTAATAAACATGGCGGAGGAGGGCTGAGGAGCCGTTGGGGCTTGGCGGGGTTCTGTAGCCAGTGAAAGGCTACACTGTTCCTCAGGCTGAAGGCCGAGGGAGGTGAAGGCCCTGCTCCNTCCACCCTCGTGAGGCCCCGCCTGGAGAGCTGCGTCCAGCTCTGCCCAGCACAAGCAGGCTGTGCCTGTGGGAGCAGGGCCAGAGGAGGCCATGGAGATGTTCAGAGGGCTGGAGCACCTCTCCTCCGCAGCCAGGCTGGGAGAGCTGAGGCCGTCCAGCCTGGAGAGGAGCAGGATCTGGGGAGGCCTCATTGCGGCCTCCCAGTGTCTAAAGGGGTCGCGAGTGGTGGGAGAAGTGGCAAGGATTCCGACTAGAAGGAGGGAGAATGGGAACAGATGATAGGAAGAACTGTGCGGGTGGCTGCCCCAAGAAGCTGTGGATGCCCTGTTCCCGGAAGTGTTCCAGGCCGGGCTGGACAGGGCCCTGCGCACCCTGATCTAGTGGGTGGCAGCGGAACCAGGTGATCATTAGGGTGCCTTCCATGGCATTCTGGAGCCCCGTGGATCTGCTAAACGCACACCCGTTACCTGGCCGTGGAATGTTACCACCGGTTGCCAGGGGCACTGCTGCTCCAAAGGTTCTGTTGACCCGGAGTCGGGTGAGCCAGTTGGCGGATTCTCTGCTGCGCAGCAGACGCGGAGCATCCGTCTCCTCCATCCCAGGTGGAAAGAGAGTGGTTTTCTGACACCGGCGAGCCAAACTCCGGACTGACTGTACAGGTGAGTGCAGATGATTCTTGAAAAGGCTTCCGGTGCTGAGGGGCTGGGCTGGGCTTCAGGCCGGGCTGCAGGTGGGCTCAAGTACTGAACTTAGGGAAATCCCTTCTAGCTTTGGGCAGAAACTGGTGACTCAGGAATGGGAATCTTGGGGCATGGGCAAGAAAACAGGCATTCAAATAGATAATCTCCACTCTACTTTTCTGATAGGTTTGGAAGAACATTTCTCCCTAACTGCAAAAAATATGCAGTGTACAACCGAAAGGAAGCTAAGGGATTGATCGCTTCCCTGATATTCTGTTTTTGGTGTTTGTCCCACTTTTCCAGCAGTTTTAGATCCAGAAACACCATGAGCTCAGTAAGTACTTTACTACTCATTGCAAACCTGATTCTTGAAACGTTTTCCAGGATACTTCTGGAAAGGATTTCAAGAGTTTGTAGCAAATGCACAGGAACAGAAGCCTGTTGAAACTTCACGTAACTTCATGTTCGGCGATACTGAAGGTTTTGAATCTCTGTGGGTGATAGCACTAGCTCAGAAGTGCTTACAGTGTGAGCAGCAACCTGATAGAATTGTGAACTGGCCTCCTTGTTTTCAAGCCTTGGGTCAGACTTTTTCTTGGTGAGGCAACTGGTAGGAGATCAGGGGTGATGTTTTTCGCTTGGTGTGATGTTCTCAGGTAGGAATGGCCCAGAGCACCATTTGATGCATATTCCAGCCTTTGTGGGAGTGTTTTGTGTATCCTTGTGTACTGTCATTGGTGTTGCAAAAAACTGCCACAGAAAATGTTAAGGCTTTGTTCTCTCTCAGCGTCAGCGAAAGCGCCGCGCAGGAGCAGCTGATCCCAGACGAGCTCGGAAGCGAAGAAGGCAGCTGCCTCCCAGTGCAGGTAAAACTTCACAGGCAGAGCCAATAGATCTCAAAGAAAGTGCTACATTTTCTTTTGAGCTTGGTAAGAACAGAAATAGCTTCTGGAGGCTTGGGGGCCTGCTGACCATGTGTTTTTGCCAGTTTCTAGGCCCTTTACTGGGGAGGAAGGGAAACCTTGGGGTTTAGGAAGCACCTAGTACGGCACCCCTAAACAACAAGCCTTCTGACAACTGTTTTGGTTTGTAACTGAGCTCGACACATTGGCCACTAGTGGGAGATGAGCTGTGTAGCAAAGGTCCTCAAGCACTGCTCAAACACCTGAATGTCTGCTCTGATGAGCTGGCAGTCACTGCAGCTGCCACTGCAGAGGGTGACAAGCTGAGTGTGGGATCTCCCAAGCTGGAAGAAGATAAGGCAAAGTTTAGCTGTGCATTAGTTGGGACATTAGCTGTGCCCCATCCCTCAAGGGAACATGTACAGCATGGTACTGTAAAATTAGAATCCCCTCTATGATTACAGTGTTGTTGTGGGTTGGGGTTTTTTTCCTGTGTGATAAACATTCCCCTATGCGAGATGAATCACCTGTTGGTGTG
>WBMZ01011018.1:0-19167 GCA_013400975.1 Atrichornis clamosus | reverse complement strand
TCCTCTGTCTGGCTGCAAGAAGGTAGGGGAAGTCCCTGAGCCTGGCGAGTTCCTGGCCTCTGGCCAGGCTTAAAACAAAACAAAGTAGCACTCTGTGACCTATGTTCTTGGCCAGGGTCTCTTCCTGCACAACCTCTGCTAACACTGGAATGGCGAGAGGGATAACCAAGGAGAAAAGATAAATAAAATTGTTAAGAGGGGAGTTTTGACTTCTAACAATATTTTAAACAAACATTTTTTGTGAGAGTAAAAGGAAAAGGCCCGTTTGTGGACTAACACATCGGATTACCTTCTTGATCTTCTTCTGCCTTAAATTACCTGTCCAAGATAATAAGTATATTTATATATTAAATTTATTTCTAATTGCAGTGTTTCCTCCCAGGGACTTCAATAGAAGCTGAGTGAGAAGGTTAATCTGTATTTGTTTATCTGTAAATTGGATAAAAAATAAGAATAAATTAATTGCTCTGGAGTTAATGATATAGATATTTATGACGTGCTTCAGGAAACTGTGGAAATGTTAGATAAATGCCAGGTATTACTGTCACAGGAATATGCTTGGACTCCCTCTGTGAAGACAGCATGTAATTTGATAATATATATCAAATTATTAGAGCAGGAATGGAAACAGAGCAACAGCTGTATTTATACTACAGTGAAAAGATTGAAATTAGAGATTCCAGTTGGCATTTCACTCATAGGAAAACACTCCAAGAAATCAATGATTTTACACGAGACAGGAGTTCTGTAATAGGTGAATAGAGATGACATTTTTTAATAAGATGCATGCTGTTTGTCCTATCTTCCTTGGTTTGTAATCAATATGTGTCTTATTACTTTCATTGTTAATTCTGATTCTATAAGTTGAACTGATACCATTACAAAGGAAAAAAAAAGCAGGAGTGGAGAAGATGATGGGTACAGTATGAGTGTGCATGCCTTGGTCATGGAAACACAAATAGAGAATATGACAGAGCTGTAGAGTGATAGAGTGGAATTTCAAGTGTCCTATATATGGAGGGGTCTTACATATCCCAGCTATGGTAGAGTACCTTTTCCAGACAGATCACAAAATTATCTCTGTACTACAGATCTTTTTTTTTTCCAATTAAAGCAGTGCAGCATTTTTGTTGGCTGCATTCAGTGTGCAACATTTCTATGCATTTGACAGGACTAAATAAGGATATCAGTTAGAGGTACCCTTAATCTTCAGAAAGATATACTTTAATTATGAAAGATTATTTTTTATGTAGCTATAGAAGCATTTGTAGGTTTCTCTTTCTTATCAGCTGAATACATAAACTATAAAATGCACAATCATTAGTTCTCCTTACCTTTGAGGAATTCCTCAACTGTTTCCACAGCTGCAGGTAACTTTGCAATTGAACCATGTGCCTTTATCTGTATACAGATTATGAATGTGAAGGTCACAGAACAAAATATCAGCCTGGCCCGAAACGAGGACACAGCAGTAAGGAAAATCAACTTTAACATCAACAATCTTTTATATTTACTTCATCTAAGCCCAGCAGATATTTCTTTGAAATTTTTTCCCTACTGTAACTTAATATCCATATGTCTCATCTTAAAATGATGAGGAGGTGGTTTCACACTCCTTATTCCAGCTTTCAAAAATACTGAGGAATTCAAGTCTCCACATAAAAAAAAAAAAAAAGAATAGACATGAAAACAACTCAGGATGTTTTCAGATCACTGAGGCGATAAGAATGGATAATGATTAGGTAAGCATTTTCAAACACAACAAAATAAAAAACTTATAACTTTTCCAACGTTTCCATGTTTACAGGAAATAATTATTGTGAAAATTGTCAGATTGCTCATAAACATATGTTTCTAATTGTTTCCTCATTCAAGTGCACTCAACAGTATTACCCCACACTGATCACTCATACCACTGGCAACACCAGCATTTCTGTGATTGCAACACAATTTTCACATACTGGTATTCATGATGCCTGTGTGAGCACAGTGATGTTCTGGAACATTTTATGTCTATAAAATATTTATTTAGATGACGTAAAATTATCAAAGTTCACACAGCAGTTTTCTTTAATAATGATTGTACTTTGTAAAGAATGCTTATGGCAACAGAACTTACTTAAACCAAGCTTTTATTGCTGGAGGTTTGTGCACAAACGCTCTCAGTGAAATATCTTATCAGATAAACTTCTGTCTGATCTATGTAATTGGTAACACAGCATTTTTCTACAGCATCAAAAATGAACTAAGCATAAAGGAAAGCCTATAAAAAGTTCAATAAATAAAATATAACTTATTAGCAATAGTAATAAAATAAAACTAAAATGAAAAATAAAATTAATATTTATTACTAATAACATAATCTAAATTACATAGTGCTTTACATTTTTAGTTCTAAATTGGCTTTCTAAAAAACCTCATTTTTACTGCCTTTTGGAAAACAGGGCACAGCAAGCTCAAATCTCTCAGCCACTTAATTCAGGAAACCAGAGACGATCCAAAGCAGAAATTCAGTTTACTTAGTCCTCTGCTGTGCCTTGTATCACTGAACAACTCTGTCACCTCTGTTTACTGTTCATTTATTGGCACAGGAAGAAATGACAGCAAAGAAAGTCAAGAGACGTATATACTCAGAAAAAAAAAGTCTCTAAGGTTCCTCCTCCACTACAGAAAGTAATAATAAATTAGCCTCTAGGAACTCTCACTGACTTTTAATATAAAAGGTGCTGCTTTCATCGAGTTTGAGTATGAAAAAGCAGATGGTTGTGCTAAATCATTCTGAATTGCCCACAGTCATCCTGGGAGGTAACTATGACTACAGATCTTTTTGTATATTGGTGACTGCCCAGCTTTCAGGTACATCCAGATCTCCCTGTAAGGCCTCTACAGCCTCGAAGGAGGACACAGTAACAGAAATAAAGGAAAAGATGAGAGAGAATTGTTAGGGATCTAATCTGAACACAGAGTCAAGCAGTATTGTGGAAAAGATGGATAAAACTTTGACTTTTTAATAGACTTGAATGACTTACCACTCCTAAATTTTCTTAATTATTTGTACACCGTATTAACTACAGCCTAGTAGCTACACTTTTTTTGTCATTCCTATGCTGCAGAAAAATTAGCAGAAAAACAGAGGATAGGAGGTGGTACTAGGGAATTTTTGGGTAACGATTCTTGAACTCTAGAACTCTGTCAAGCTTGGTGCTGTGACCACATCCTTATCCCAAGGAAACTGCTCAGCATTAAGTACATAATCTGGAATTTTAAACTGTTAAAACATTGATTGGTTTTTAGTAGATTTTTAAGCTCTGTTATAAAGGGTCTGCTCACTTTTTCCCTTTAACCAACTTTTGAGCATAAAGCAACATAATATTGTGACAATAAAAGAAGAGAGATATTGTGTTTTAAATAATGCACCTACTTAACAACTGTAATGGCAAATTCATAATTTTTCTTTATTACAAGGTGACACTTCCAGTCTATTTAAGCCTTAAGGTGTACCTACAGTGCTCAGCAGTAGATAATCTGTTCAGCAAACACCTTTATTCTGAACAGTGTGAGTCTAAGTTACCCCCACGCTGTAGGCTGAGTCAAATGCACAATTTAATTGAAAGGTCCATGCGTAGACCAGACCTCAATATGAATTTATATTTGAAAGAAAACACTTTAGTCTAGCATTTACCCATAGATTAACAATTGGATTGTGTTCAGGTATAGCCAAAGATTTAGCTTTCCTTCTGTGAGTGATTAATGAGGAGTATTCTGAAACTAAAAAACAATGAAACCAAAAGCAACATGCATTTATTGTCTGCATAATTAAAAACTGTATTTGGAATATGAAAGATTGTTCACTCACTTTGCAAAAAAATTATGCTTTTATTCAAGGAACACCTTACAGACTTACATAAAAGTGTGCTGGATTTATGAAAATATTTCTGTATTTTAAGATTTTTATTTCATTCTGCAAATATAAATTTTAAACAAATCTTCAAAAACTCTAATTTTTTTTTTTTTTTTTTTTTTTTTTGCTTTAAGTATTCATGGAAATTAGCTAATTTTCTTGTCTGGAAAATTCAAGTGTGCCAATACTTGCCATAATCTGAAGACAATGGAACTGGGTTGTTATGGAAGTGTATCCTGTTCTATAATCAAAACAAGGGAATTCAGTAATTAAAACAACTATAGAAACACAGGTGTTGAATGTATGTTAGTGTTTTCCATGAGAGCTTTTTTAATTTTACAACCAAAATAACCTGAAGCTGGAACTTGGATGACAAATTCTCAGCTGTCATGAAGTTTTACATAAGATGGATAAATTAAAAGAGCAATTACATTCATTTATATATGCAATTTTTAAGGGGTTAATGTCTGTAGGGACACGCTTACTTGTTTGTGAGACCTGGAGCCACCTGGGGAGGCAAATTACTTTTTCAAATTCTTCTAATTGAGAAATGCTTCTATAGATTCTTTTTTTCTTGCCAGAAATTGGCTTGTCGTAATAATATTTTGTAGTAGTTGCTTTGGAAATACATGTTTTTAAGTCCAGGTTTTGATAGTCCAGTGATACTGCAGTAAGGAGAAATTGCACTATAGTTTTACGGCACTATTTTGGAGCTGAAATCATGTTTCAGGTGCATAATGCAATCGTATTTGTCATAAATTAAAGAGACATCTTTATATCGACACAGGCTAATTTGGAACCTTGGAAAAGATGTAGAATTCTACAAAAACAGGGTCCAGTAGATATATCTTTTAAAAGTTTTCTGTCTATTCCAGATTTTTTAATAAAAATCTTAAAAGCAGGTATCTTGCTTAAAAATATTTTGGTCACAACCTGCTGATCTAAAGCTTAACAGTGTGACTTTTTTTGGAAGACACATTAATTTCACACTGAATAAAAAGCCAATTTTTAGATTTAAATTCTTATGTCTAAGTGACACAGTGATTTGGACACAAATTGAAAGCTAAAAAAGCAGAGTCCAGAAATGCTGCCTTCAAGGGATTTCTTTGTATTGTTTCACCTTTGTATACAAATGCTGTCTATTTGTCTGATATTACACACAGCTTCCTGTCAGGTTTTAAAATACAGTCACGTGACAATAATGCATATACATGGTTGTGAACTGCCTTGAAGGAAAATATGCACGAGCTGTTACTTTACAGGGTTAGTTTGAATTACTGCTTCGTAAAGGATTCCTGAGGGCTTGAATTATATCAGTCTAGTCAAAAACACTCTTTGAATTTTGTGTTTTGGTTATATCTGTAACTTTTCAGTGAGATGATGTGTTTTTATTGGTTATAAAACATTTTAAACTAAATTTATTACACATACATTCAGTCAGGAAATCTTAAAACTACACTTTTACTATAGATCTTTTCCTCTTACGAGTGCTCAGTGTAACTGAATAATACAAACCATGGTGCCTGCAGAACATCTCATATCCAGCATCTTAGACTATTGGAAATTGTTCTATTATGAATGACAGCACTACAGCACATTTCTAGAACTGTCTCAAGCCATGGGAGAAGGGAAAATGAAAATGGTCTACTGAGGCTGCTGTTGAGGTTATGCCAATTTTTGATCCTTTTCATTTCAAGCTGAAAAGTACATCCAATTCTTATCTCAGTCATCAAGTATCTCAGCCACAGAGACTTATTCAGTACAAATAATTTTAAGAGTCTAAGGGGAAGAGACTCACAAAATAGAAAATCCAATCTTAGATTAGTCTCTTTTTTGCCTAAAAAAGAAATATAATTAATAGAGAAATTAAATAAATTTTCTAAAATAGAACCTAAAGCTGAAAACCTAGATATTAGCTTAATTCATTGTGAAGCTTAGTTGTTGCAAATGTAGCTGTTTTTTCACATATCAGATGACATAAAGTGTTATTGAAAACTTCCACATAAACAGCTCCAGGATAAGACAAATAGGAAGTCAACAGCAAGGGTTGGAAGGCACCTCAGAGGTCTTTAGTCCTGCTCAAAATACACTCACCACATCAGGTTCTTGTCCAGGTGAATTCTAAAGGTCTCCAGGGACAGAGATTCCTCATCTCCAGACCATCTGTTCCAGTGTTTGACAACCATCATCAAAACACGTTTTCCTTACTTTGAGATGGAATTTCTTGTGTTCCAATTGATATCCATTGTCTCTCTCCCTTTCACTGCAAGCATCTGAGACTCACTGGGAGGCGCGTGTTGGCTCCTGTTTGACTTCTTGTCTATCAGAATCTCCAGGTCCTTTTCTGCAAAGCCGCTTTCTAGTCCAGCTGCCCCCGGCTCCATTTCATGCCACCTGAGAGGCAGCACATGGTGGGTTTTTCTCACTCAACTGTCCCCATCAACCCATTCCTCCAGCCTCTAAAAGTGTCCCTGAAGAGCAGCCCTGGCCCCTCAGTCGCCTCCACAGAGAGTTCAAGGATACTGCACACAAACTAAGACTACATACCATCCTTCTGTATAATTCATAAAATTGTTTGCTGGTACTGACCCCAGTATCAATCCCAGAATGACATTATTGGCATCTGACCTCTGCTTGGACACTTTGTTACTGCTCATGCCTCAAACTCTAAAGTCCAGGAAAATTTCCACCCAGTTTATATTCTACTAATCCAGTCCTCATGTAGACTTTATGTGCAGTTTTTGCAAAGTTTCTAAATATTCCAGAACTAAAGAGTAAATGGGATCATAATTCATATCTAAATAGTATTGAAAATTGTATTAGTTACTTCACCATTTGTATTAACCTCTGGGATAGCCTTAATCTAGATTACAATTTTTACTGTGAACAAAAAATAGCAAAATACATACTGGACTTCGAATTTTATAGAAGTGTAAAAAAATCCACTTTTCTTTCTGTACTGTTGGAAAATACACAGCTTGCAGAGTTTAAAAATCCTCCATTAACATTGTTATTATTCATCCTTCTGTTACATTGCATATTTGAGGACAACAAATAAGTATAGAACACCACTTCTATCTCAAATTTATTTTATTTCTATATGCACTGAATTATGTATTTGAAAGCTTAGCTTTGGGCCACCACCTTAGAAATTCAGTGTTTTTGGGATTATAAATAACAAAATTCAGGAGCAGAAATACAGTACACATAAGTGTTTAAAAGTCCTCCCCCAATCTAGAAAAATATTGGTAAATTTGTATAGCATAAAACTGGTTTGCATGGGCAGAATTTTAAGGACATTATTATTAGAAGTATTTCCAATAGTATCTGCTTAAATTGCATGCTAATTGGATAAAAACAGAAAAGGATATATTATCGTGTCAGTTGCAGGAAATGGGGAAACATCATACAAATTCATATCCTAGGATAGTTTGGGTTGGAATGGACCTTAAAGCCCATCCAGTCCCACCCCCTGCCTTGGGCGGGGACACCTTCCACCAAGCCAGGTTTCTCCAGGTTCCGTCCTACCTGGCCTTGGACACTTCCAGGGATGGGGCAGCCACAGCTTCCCTTCACCACCCTCATAGGGAGGAATTTATTCCCAATATCCCATGTAAACCTTCCCTCTGTCATTGGGTTGTCATTTCCCCTTGTCTTGTCACTCCATGCCCTTATTTAAAGGCCATCTCCAGCTCTCTCTTTTGATCACTTTGCTGTTGCTCTCCAGATTTGCTACAGCAGTTCCATATCCTTCTTATGTTGGAAGTCACAGAGCTGGAGGCAGCTCTGCAGGTGAGAGCAGAGCAGAGGGGCAGAATCAACCCTCCCCTGCTGCTCACACTGCTGGGATGCAGTCCAGGACACAGAGGATTTCTGGGCCCACTTCATGTTGAGCTACAACAACCAATAACCCAAGTCCTTCTTCCCAGAGACTCTCGCAGTCCTTTCTTCCCCCAGTCTGTACTCATGCTTGGGTTTGCCTCAACCCAGGTGCAGGTGTCAATCTCCATGTGGTTCACACAGTCCCAGCTCTCCAACCTGCCCAGGTCCCTCTGGATGCATCCTTTCCCCATAGCATGTGAACACACATCACAGATTTGTGTCATCTGTAAATTTGCTGAGAGTGCCTCAATCCCACAGTCCATGTCACCAACAAGGGCGTTAAACAGCTCTGGCCGCAATACTGACCCCTGAGGAATGAAATCATCAGTGGACATCAAGCCACTGACTGCACCACTCAGAGTGTGACCCTTCATCCAATTCGACATCCAGCAAGTGATCCACCTGTCAAATCCATGTGTCTCAAGTTTGGAAACAAGTATGTCATGTGGAACAGTGCCAAATGCTTTGCACAAATCCAGTTAGACTATAGTTCAAGCACTGTACAAAATAAGGTACATTTGTGCTGCTGATGGCCATGCCCTTTTATCGAGCAAATTATATTAATACCACTGTGTGATAAAAGTGACTGATGTCTAGATTATAGTGGTTAGTGGTTTCTCTTCCTCTAATGGATCACCCTCTTCACCCCCTCTCAATAACAAAATTAGAACAAGGTATGGAATACGCAAAGCTCAGCAGCAACTCTTACATGTTACATGAAACCCTGGCATGCATAGATGTTTAATTTTATGTTTTGTCAGAGAAGTGTTTAGGGAGGGAGGATACATTTGCTATAGCCAAGTGGAAAACACAAGGTGCAAATGAGATTTATTCCATTCACTGAACTTAATTGCAATATATCAAGTACATAACAGGCTCAGTGATTCACCCAGGATAACTGTTCTCTATTTTCTTGAACATTAAGACTATTTTTTAAAATCTTTTTCTCTTTTTCAGTTTTCTAAAACAGCTTTTAAATTATCTGAGAAGACTCTCAGAGACATAGATGATGACATAAGTTATGAGTGGTGAAATTAAAACACTTTTTAGTCCTCTTCTGACTTAAATAGTTCCTCAGAGAGAAAGAAAAATATGGTTATTCTCCACAGTAGTTAGCCTGTACAGTGGCATTTAAGCATATATATTATGCTATTCCATTGTCTACTGTATGAAAAATGCCTGTAGGGTGAACCTCCATGTTTCCTCCACAGAAGAAAATCCACCTGTTGGGGAAAATCCTTCTGTTCCTTACAGTTTCATCCTTATGTCTACACACACCATCCAAACTGGATATCAGTCCTTCAAATACGCTGAATCTGAAGGGCTGTTTGTGCTGGCAAAATACAATGCAGTTGTAGGCAGGAATGTCATTTTCTTTGCCACTCTCTTCTTTCTTTTACCAAAATCTGACAATATAGTCTTGCTACCAGAAATCAGTAAGAATACAAACTCCTCAACACCAAGCAGCATTAAGAAGAATTCTTTATTTGCCAGATGCACGAGGGGAATCTCTGAAATATCCTGCATGCTGAGTACAGAAAAGGTTCCTGTTCAGATGCTATATTTGACACACATATTCATGTTTTCCCAGAAGAAACATACATATGATAATCATTTCCCCAAAGTCATTAACATATGTTCCCTCCCCTCTACGCACAAGCTCTTCCATCCTGGGGGTCTCTTTGGTGGTCCCCGGTGGTCGGTGACCCCAAAGTCATACCTGACCACCTGGTGAACTAGTTAAATTTGGCGTAACTGTGTTGGTTCTTTCCAGTTCTCCTTTCTACAGAATAAGCATTGTGCAGTTCCAGTGTTTTTTGAAGAATAAGCATTGTATGAACCCACCAGCTGCATTTAACTCTTCATCTGGCAACATTTCCCCCACTTTAAGTCTTGGGAAGCTTGTTTTACCTTCAAGGCTTCCTTTCTAAGCCTCACTTTTCTTCTTTGCTAACCTCATAAATTCCTCACATTGCATTAGCAATCATGTTTTTTATGCAGCTTAATAATTGCAATTATTCATACAATTACAATCATACTTTGCAAAAACTCAACCAGTCGGAGAAAATCCAAGTTCTTTCAATGTTTTATTTAACCATCAATTTTCTAATCCTGTTCTGAATTCTCTGCTAGATACAGCAACTGATTTTATTCTTCTGATTATCCAATTTAGCAGTCATATTTGAAACATGTACACAATTGTTGTTTAAATTTAAATAACCACACACTCTATGTACTTGTAGCAACAATAAATCTAAAGTCACTCTGTTTCATAGGCTCATTTTAGTTCTCGCTTGAAGTTGTTCATTTTTTTCAATAAATACTAATTGAGTTGCATTAGCTAGTTTCCATGTGTCCATCATAAGGAATAATTTCCTTGTATTCCTGTCCCATTTCCACAGGTGTTCTTTCCTTCCCACATATGTTCTCACACTTTTGTCCAATTACTAAGACTGCCCACGGAACTTGGATTTTCTGTTGAGGTTTGTATTTGTAAGCAAACTGTTACAGAATTCTAAGAAAAAAACTCAAGTAATACAAATTCTCCCCATGAGAAATAAAGTAGAAAACAGTCTTGTTCCCTTCATATTTTCATGCATAAAGGATTATCTGCCAGATCACAGTGACAGGGAATGGCTGGTTTAATCCGTGTGGGATGAACTCAAGGCTGTGATGAACTCGTCCCCCACAGGGAAGAATTTCTTCCTGATATCTCATCTAAATCTCCTTCACCTTAAAGATACTGGAAAAGAAGATGAAGCTTGAAATCTGAAAAACAGGGATTTAGAGGCATTTCAGTAACATGTAGGAATGCAGTTCAGGTGCTGCTTAGAAATGTTTTATAAAATAATTTGGTGATGATAATCCCAATCTCTGGACAACCTACAACAGTACTTAAACTCCAAGGTTCTCAAAGTAAACTGCAAAGTTTGAAGCATTTTAAACAGTGCTGTAATTAACATAAATTTCTGACTCAGTGAATTACTGCCTTAAGAATACATTCTAACTACTCACTGAACAAAATTATATTGCAGTTCAAGGAATGGTTTATTATTACTGCTAAAACCATGTGTTAAATTACTTAACACCTATGTCACCTATATTTGATCTGATATGTAGAATTATACATGTTTGGTATCAGGTGAAGCGTATAGGAGTTTAGAAATTAAGTACCCAACTGGTGTTTATAATCATGAGTAATGATCAAAGATTGTATTACACTAATAATATGCCAAATGATATGCTGTAATAAAATAACCTATGTTTAATTCTCACTGGATATTTCTCCAGCAACTACAACTTAGAAAACTATTTTCCCTTGAAGGCTTATATTATTTTTTGAGGAAGCATGACAGATATGTCCATGTATAAAAGAGGTTTTTCTAGAAAACAAAACTAGAGGACTTAGACAAAATATATAGTAATGTATTTTTACATTGAAGTATCAACATAGAAATCAAAGTCACATAAGTGTATTTTCAAGTGCATTTAGAGATATCAAAGAAATTTAATTTTCCTCTTTCATGACCACTGTATGTAAAACTGCCCAATAAAACTATTGATAGACAACCTTGGCAATAAACATCTAGTTTGGAAAATATGTGAGGTATTTGTACTTGCAAATTTCATTTTGAAATGTTAGTTTGAAACATTTAAAGGAATTATTTTGAACTTTTTCATAGTATCTAAAAATAAGGAGGCAAAATTAAGTAGTAATATGAGTATTAGAGACAGCTTTCAAAATATGGGATTGAATGCATAAGTTTGTAGAATGCTTTCATAAATAAAGAATTTGATATTCCATCACTAGAACTTTCTAGAATGAGTAAGAAAAAGCATAAGGAAGTGTGAAATAGGCAACAGCTCTGTGCCTTTGGAGGGGAGAGTGAGAATATTAAATTAAAACTATTAAATAAAATTTAATTAATTAAACCAAATAGCTATTCTTGTTCCTTATTTCAAAACACATTTTAATTGCTTTCTTTTGTAGCTTGTTGGTTTGGGGATTTTTTTGCCTTTTTTTTCTTGGTGGTAGGTCTGAAATTCAGAAACCTTTGCATTTAAATTAAACATGTTGCTGAACGTGCAGGGAAATCTCCTCTCCAGAAATAGAAACAGAAATGCCACTGTTCTTAATAAATTAATTTAAAGTTTCTTCAGTTATATATGTGTGTCAAGAAAGCACAAGTAAGGACCTGATTTTGTCCTATTTGTAAATTAAAATGACTAATGTGATAATGTTAATTTGTTCTTGATCAATACCAAGGAAAATACTCTTCCAATTGATCTCTTTCCTGATTGTAACAAAAGCAGTTCTGATAATTGATGAAATCTTCCCTCTAGAACAAATTTAGTTTCAGCAGCCGGAGTAGCAGAAAAGTAGAAAATAAAGTGCTTTATTCAGGGGATTAATAAGTGCAATTTGTTGGTAACACTCACAGGAAGCAGCTTCTTTATTTGCATGCAATTCTTATCAATAAAAATAATATTCAAATATTCATGAGGTTGCAATTATTTTCAACTTTTGCCTTATATTCAGCTAACTTTCTGCCTTAAATGTTTGCCCTCATGGCCTTCATTCATCTAGGCACACAAAACTAATTAACAGTAATAGCTGAACTCCAAATAGATTCCTGAATTCCCTAGGTGTCGCTTCTGCCTTTTATCGAGGCAGGAAGGGTGTGAGGGGGACGAGGTCCAGGTGCAGCAAACTTCCAGGAAGCGTCCCTTGTTGAGCTGCTCCTGCGGGATGCACAAATCCCTTGGCACACACAAGGCACTCCCTGCGAGGTGTATGCAGGCAGGCACACACTCACACACACAAGATCCAAGCAACCAGTGGAGACAAAGAGGCGGGAGGGGTTCTTCATTTGGAGTCCCGAGGGGTTTACTGAAGGTCGACACTCAAAAATGTCCAGACATGAAGAACCACCACAAAGCTTGTGCAGAAGGTTTTATATGGGGGTAGAAAGGGGCAGAGAGAGCATCAGGGTCCAATGAGGTGAGGGTCCAGGGGCAGAGATAAGGTGGAGGGACAGGGTTACAACCAACAGGGGAAGGAGAGGGAAGGAGAAAGGGAGCCGGAGCCAATGGGGACCCAAACAAGGGAGAACTTTCCAGAACTGGGTACGGGTTTACAGATGACTGACAGAGGGATTAACATAATGGGGTGTACACCATCCAGGAGATAAACCATTACATTAACTTAGGGGGAGAACCATAAGGCAAAACCATAGCAAACACCAAAGGGGGAGAAAACATTAAAACAGTGGCAGTTTCAACCACCGCAACACCTAGGTTTTAACAACTTTCTTTGGATCCTTTCCCCAGAACTGGAAAGGTTGTCTAGTTACTAATATTTGGAAATAGATAGAAAATATTTAATAACTGTATTCTGCATTTATGCTTTAATTTACTGATTAAAAGGACAGGAATAATTCCTTCCTTCAGTAGTTCTTATTAATTTCTTTGGAAAAATCTTCTATAGGAAAGCTGGTCTGACAACATTTGGTCAAGTTTTTCATACAGGAATTTATTCTTCTTGCAGGAGAGAAAAAACCCATTAAAAAAATGAAAAATTGGANAAAGCTGGTCTGACAACATTTGGTCAAGTTTTTCATACAGGAATTTATTCTTCTTGCAGGAGAGAAAAAACCCATTAAAAAAATGAAAAATTGGAAGTGATGCCTTAGGGTTTTAGCTTCTATATTTTCATGTATCTGTATTGTATTTTTCTAGTGTATAACACTAAGCTACTGTTCTCTCATTTTTAGACAAAACAATTCCTCTCTAGGCCCGAAGTTGAAGTACACCTTACTGCCTCAGAGCCCCAAAATATGTAAACAACAGAGAATTGATGGGAAACAAGCTTGGGGGGATTGACATTATCACCTGAAGGTGTAATTGGAGAATTGGGGTCCGATATGCTAATAAGACAGAACTTATAAAAGGTGAAGATCTCATGACTCGGCGTCCATTTTGGGTGAAGCGTCATGGAGAGGCTTTTGTCTGCCCTCAATGTACCAGTAAGCCTTTATTAAATTTGTCTGCGTCCATTCTCTTAATCTTGTCTGGGCTCTGTTTCAGATGGAACTGTTTAGGCAACAGAAGGATCTGTAAGACATGAATGTCATGGTTTGCTACTTTTTCTCTGACAAAAGTTTGAAAACAACTAAGTTAAGACTTTTTTTGACCAGAGCGCTTTATCTGCAGCTGATCACTTGCACAGCTTACACAGTTTCCAGTGTTTTTACACAGGCATTCTAAGAGCAGTACAGCAGACTGAGAAAACTGACATTGGGTTCAGGTGATTGAGTTACCTTTTCACTTAGGTCAGTGAGGAAAGCTTGGGTAATACTTTAAAAACTGAAAAGTAATTAGCATAAATAATATCTATATTGCTTATCCATCAAAGTGTAGATATCTGGATTTTTAAATTATAATTACATATTTTTACATAATCTAAATAATTTGTTTTTAAAAAACCAAAAAATAGTATATTATTAGGATATTGACAAAGCTCAAAATGTGCTATTTTATATTATTGGTTTAAGGGTAACATATTGTGTGGTGAATGAAGAGGAAGACTATTAATTATGGAAACAACTACAGTTATTAAATTGAAAAATAATACCATTTGTTTGTTAATATTTTTGTTTACAGGTTAAAAACTTCCATTTCTGAGAATGTAATAGTAGACTTTGGAGGGAGCTGATACATGTTAACAGGTTCCTGTGGCACTGCAGCTGGAATGGAGACATCCTTATGGAAATTTGTCCTAGTTTATTAAAGACTGATTATTAGTCATTCATTCCAAACTGTGAGTAGCTACTACCAAAAATAACAGTGCTGTATTACTCATACAACTACCAGCATGCCAATGTAAGTGGTCAGGTACATGCTCTTCATCAGACCAAATATTCAAATATGATTCATGGTGTTTATAAGCTAGTAAATTCTACAGAGTCCTGGCCAAGCAGTGTTGCTAATTTGATGCACCTATAATAAGCTGACCATCTTTCATTTTCTCTGAAGTTGTTTATTACTCTAATAGGGCCTCTTACACATTAAATCTTGTCAGCATGACTGATGTTTAATACAGTAGCTAAAAGATTATTAAGAAAAACTGTTATCAAGAACATGATGGAATGAATAAACCCTTCCACTGAAGGTGTCTTTTGGACAAGAATCTTAGTTCAATACCCTGTGAATATTTGGTTAATTGTTGCCACCTGAATACATGATTCCCAGAAGACTCCCACAAAATGAAATCAAGAGATTGAATTAAACTTTAGCAGTACAAAAATAACACTGTAAAGTTCGAAAAAATAGTAAGGAAAGTGAAATTACTTCAGTGGAAATATAAAGTGAAAGTACTGAGCAGGTACTTCGAGCAGGTCTGCTCCACAAACAAGGGCTTGTAGGCAGCAAGTGCCACAGATCTCCTGAATGCTCCTCTGCTCACACCTTAACTCCACAGTGGCAGAAGACACTCTTTAGCATGAATTGGTATTGCAAGTTCTTGATCTACAAAAAAAAATGAGTAGTGTGATGGCTGACAGCTGGTTTACAATCCTCACAGAACTCAAGGACAAAGTCACCGTCTATTCATAAGAAAGACGGCCCTGAGAAAAGTGAGATTTAGCCATGGAAATGTTCTGCCAACAGAGCTAACAAATTCAAAACAAGGAGAGACATATGCAACAACATTCGCACATGATGTTTTTCTCAAATGCATAGGAGATGATGTTATGTTCAACCAATGGACAAGTAGGTAACAGTTATATGACAGCGAATAGGTCTACTGTAGCAGTTAGATGACCAATAAGCTTGTAGCACAAATAAGGTATAAAAATGTATAAATAGAGACTGATTGTTTATTAAAACACAGCATTTGCCTAGAACCTTTGCACTGTCTATTTCGTTATGTCACGTCTGCCTCAACAGTGACAGAGTAGCACACTCAAGTGAGGGAGATGAGCAATATTTGAAAACATATCTGAAAACAAATTAAACCATTAAAAGTTCTGTTTTTGTAAGTGAATTTTGTTTTGATGACATGCCTGACCAAAGAATTTCACCGTTTATATTACCATGCTAGCAATGGCTGGGTTTTTTAATGACCATTTTAAATTTTACAGTATACAGCAGAATTAATTTAGGTTCTTTCCTATCAGTTTTCCTAATTTTTGATTTCACCTAGCTGATTAATAGTCAAGGTATCATTAACCATACTATCATTATTCATGTTGTGTGAGGCCTACATTTCTGCATGTTCAATATAATGTGACTTCAACAAAGGGTCACAGTTATTTTAATACTGACAGTATAACCAGTATAATTGTCATTTATTAGGATGATTCACAGTTCACTACATTTTAATAACCTTTTTTAATGAGAATCAAGAACTGGGCTAATATCCTATATAAAGGATGTTACTTCATGGTATGATCTTGGGAATGGTATAGGTCAGATTCTTAACTGCTGTAGTTTTGCTTACAAACCTAGGGTAATGTTGAATTCTTTGAACTGATCAACTGGCACACAATTGAAACCTGTGCTTTGTGTTTATGGATTTGGAAGCATAATGGGACCTAAATTCACCCCAAAGTTTCTGAAGTTATTCATTCTGTCAGATTCATTAGCTACTCTTGTGATCTTAAGAACAGATTTTCCAGTGTTCATATTCTATTTGAGGCATCCTACGGTTGTTTTTTGAACAGTATTAAATCTCCACTGAGACAGTGTTGCGCTTACCCTGTGCTGTCTATTGTCTGTATATACCATTTGTATCAAAGAACTTAAAACTCCTGACCAGTTTGCAACAGTGCACAACCTTCAGAGGATTTGTTTGATGTTCCAAGGTAAAGGAAATACTGAGAGATGTACTGACTATTTTGTGTGCCGTGTCTGTGTTTTCTGACACACTGAAATGTTCTAGAGCACCTTGTGGCACTTCTGGAACACACCCAATCCTAAATTGTCTTCCACGCAGACACCCTGTGCCCATGTCAGAACAAGAAGCAGAAAGGCCAAACACAGACACTGGGACAAGAGAGAGGAAGCTGGGAAGGGAGAGTTTCCTAAACACACACCCGCTGCAAGGCCTAATGATTCTCTTTTTGAGACTCTTGGTGCAGGAGCCTGACATGAAGACAGCACGAGCAAAGGTCTGATTTTAATAATATGTGAGTTCCGCCGTAGTTCTGGATTCCTCCATACACACCTCTGTGCCACTCAAAATATTGCTGAGTGCTTCTGGGCAGGAGCTGGAACAGGACCTCTACCACCAAGAACTATTTTCTCTGCGTGGAAAGAACTGAGGTGGCCAAAAGTCTAGAATCATAAACCACTACACTGTTGCCCCAACTCTCATGTCCAGGTCATGTATATCCAAGGCAAAATTAAGCAAATTTAGAGAGGAAACTGCCGAGTAGATTATTTCACTTTCGATTGTGTTTCAGAAAGGTTTGTCTGACATATGTTGATGTACTCGTAGAAATGCTGTTGAGATGTTTTGAATACTTAGAACCTTTTTCTAGAGCCTTTTTATGGGACAAGTTGCTGGACGCTAGCAACACACCTGCGAGAGGGGAAAAATTCGACTACACAGAGCTGGTCCCACAGAAATGGTTCTAGAGGACAAAGAGGGTGCTGGAATTCCCTTTTGTTTTGCAACATATAAAGTACAAAGCCAACAATGAGACGACAAGTCTTCCTTCTGAGCTATATACAGGACCACATTCATTCAGTCTCGAAGAGCCAAGTTCCATAACGGAGCACTTCTAAATTCTCCCACTCGAACCGTGCGGGACAGAGAAATGTTTGGCTTTTTCCTGGGTATTGTGAGTGCTGATAAAAACAACCACACGATGGCGCTGTCGAATCGCAAAAGAAGGCAAAAGCACTTCTCCCGGCCTAAAGCAGGCAAAGCACAAGGCTAGTGGAAAACGTGCCAGCATTCCAACTGTGTCAGGACAAAAGGATTTCTCAGAACTTCCCCTTTCAAGTACAAACGCATGCATACAACACACTCAAAAAGGGACACAAAATCTTTTTCATGCTCACAGATTTCTTCAGGCAGATTTCATCAGGTAAGGAGAAGTAATTGTTTAAGAGGGCAGAGAGCCTTGCATCTACCCATGGCACATTAGTACAGCAATGAGAACCTTGACAGACAGTTTCTCAAGGCTCCTGGAGAAGTGGGAGTCCAAGGCCAGCCAGACCCAATGATCCTTGCAGATTTTGTCCGGGAGAAATCTCCAGACATTGGCATACAAAATCTTAGTTCTGGCCTAGTGCACCCAGCTGTGAACAATGGTTCTTTTCCACAGGAAGGAAAACCTGAACAGCCAGTTTTTTATGGCCAGATGAGAGGTGGCATTCAGGGGTCCAACAGAGAGAGCAGAAGTTCCTTGCAGCTATTGTCTGGAAGAAACCCTCTGATGTTTGGAATTTTTGGAGGCTGTATCCCAGTTTCAGCACAGGGCACCTGGCTGCGAATGATGGCACTTTTGCAGCAGAAGGAAAACCCAGACACCCAGGGTCTTCTTGCCACTTGAGAGAGGTCATTCAGGCTTCCAAGGCCAGCCAGAGCAAGAGTTCCTGGCAGCTTTCTTCAGGGAGATATCCTTCGATGATTGCAATTTTTGAGGGGAGATCCAAACCTTGGTCTGAAGCCCCTGGTTGTGAATGATGGCCCTTTTCCACAGCTAGGAAACCCGGGACAGCCAGTGAGTGTCGCGGCGGGGGCAAGGTGGTCAGAGCCGCGACCTTCTGAAAGCGTCCCCAGACAGCATCAGGAACAGCTTCGGAGGCCACTTCCCAGGCACACTCTCGCACACACTCTCACACGCAAGATCTTTAGAATGTCGTCAGTGACGAAGGATGAGGGAGAGGTCTTATCTTGGGTTCTGCAAGGAGGGTTTATTGCCAACAGCCACATGAAGGGTCCAGAGGATAAGACAGAGGGGGAGAGCTGCACCCCGGATTAAATATGGGGGCAGAGAGAGCATCAGGGTCCAATTGGGTGAGAGCATAAGGGCGGTACAAAAGTGATGGGAGGGCCAAGGGACCAATGAAGGGACACCAAAGGAGGGGCTACAGTGTTAGGTCCAATGGAGGGGCAGGGAGAGGAGGAAGTTCTAGCGATGGGTCCATACAAGGGAGAAAAGGGGCAGGGACCAACGGACCAATCAAAAAACCAAACTGGGGTACATTTGAACAGTAAGGCGGAGGATCCTGGGAGAGGTGCACTTTTCTCACCCTAAGTGGGCGATGAACTTAGGGAGCTTCCCTCCAAGGGGTGAGTACAGTGGAAGCAATTGGCCTCACGGCCTCCACAAGCGAGTTATGGCCACTTTTGAGGCAGCATTCAGGGGTCC
>WBMZ01011017.1:0-12827 GCA_013400975.1 Atrichornis clamosus | reverse complement strand
GCCCTGGGATCTCTGCCCTGGGGACAGAGCGATGCCCCCCCATCACCAGACCCACCAGGTTTGGGGGTTCCTGGGTCCCCCCACAGCTCAGCCCCGAGGTCCAACCCTCCAGCCCCGGGTGCCACTTCCTGACAGTCGCTCCATGCTGGAGGATTATTTATAATCCCTCTATTTTTAGAACAATGCTGAAATCTGTTTAATGCTGGAAGGATTTGGGGGGCAAAACCAAAAAAAAATCCCAAAACCCAAAGAAAAAAGAGCAATTTTCTTTCTGATGCAGGAGCTGTCAGTGAAGGGGTTTTTTTGGGGGGTGTCTTTTTGTTGAGCTGTATTTGTGTGTTAGAAGGGAGGCTGGAATGGGGAATTAAGCCATAAGGAAAAGCTCCAAGCAGGTGTCCTGGCTGTTCTGGGCGTGGAAAATTTCACAGCAGTGGCAGCAGCGGGACCAGGTCACCCCGATCCCCAAAATCTGGAGCTGTCCAGGCTTTCCCCAAGCAGGAGGGTCCCCCTGAGCAGGGGCAGACACAGAGTTCAGGGCAGTCAGTGCATGGGAAGGAGCTGGAGAGCAGCTGGGAGAGCTCAGCTTTTGGGAATACTCGTTGGCAACAGCAAGGTGAGGGGCTGCAGGCCTTGGGGACCATCCCCTGCCCACCCTGAAGGGCCTTTGTAACCAAATCCCAGCTCTGTGCAGGAATTGCATCCCTCTGTGGGAATTTTGGACCAGTTTTGGTGCTGGGCTGACCTCTAAGGGAGAGCTCAGTTATTGCAGCTCATGGAATCCCAGAATCCCAGCAGGGTTTGGACTGGCAGGACCTTAAAGCCCATCCAGTCCCACCCCTGCCATGGGAAGGGACACCTTCCACTATCCCAGGTTGCTCCAAGCCCCATCCAACCTGGCCTTGGACACTTCCAGGGATCCAGGGGCAGCCACAGCTTCTCTGGGCACCCTGTGCCAGGGCCTCCCCACCCTCCCAGGGAAGGATTTATTTCCAATATCCCATCTAAATCTCCCCTTTTAGTTTAAAACTGTCCCCCTTGGTTACGTCCAGTGATTGGGCTGGAGCAATGCTGAGCTGGGTCTCCCCAAAACCCTCCTGAAAGCTGCAGCCTGGGGGCCTGGAGCACTTTTTGGAGACACGACAGGGAAAACAAGGCGATGAGCCAGAGCTGCACCCTCCCTCAGTCCCCTGAGAAGCCACAGCTCCAAGTCACAACCCACGGCGAGGTGTGGGGGCCCTAGGACACCCTGAGCCAGGCTGGAAGGACAGGAGCTGCCAGAGGGCAGGGATAGATGGGATATTGGGAAGGAATTCCTGGCTGTGAGGATGGGGAGGGTGGGGAGGCCCTGGCACAGGTTGCCCAGAGAAGCTGTGGCTGCCCCTGGATCCCTGGAAGTGCCCAAGGCCAGGTTGGACAGGGCTTGGAGCAACCTGTGATAGTGGGAGGTGTCCCTGCCCATGGCAGGGGGGGGGCTGGATGGGCTTTAAGGTCCCTCCCAACCCAAACCCTGCTGGGATTCTGTGACCCTGGAGGGGTTTGGTGGCTTTGGTGGCACCTGAATTTGCAGGACTCCTGTGTGTGAGGGGCCTGCAGGTGCTGGGGGCTGCGGGGCCTTGCAGGGCCTCACACCAGGAGGGGGCTCTGGGTGCCAAATCTTTGTGGCTTCACTGGTGAGTGGGACCCAGACAGGCCAAGGCACCACTGCAGCGTGCCCAGGGACCAGAGGGCGTCAGGGCCCAGTGCCACCAGTGAGGCCAGTGGGCTCTGCCCAGGGACTGGGCAGGTGGTGCCTTTCAGTCGTGCCCTTTGGTGGGACAGCCTGCAAACCTGTCCCGTTTCAAAAGCAGCTTCACATCCACAGCACGTCCGCACTGCTGTTCATCTGCAGCTCCCTGTCACATCCAACAGTTGGTTTATTATGGGTTTTTTTTCTTCTGTAGAGTTTGGAGAAGTCTGGATGCTCCAACCAGAGCTGGTGGCATCACCCACTGGGATGGGGCGAGGACATGGAATGTCATCCCACTCCACTCCACTCCTCCAGACTGGGTACCACAGGCCTTGCTGAACCCCACTTCCTTCCTTCCAGCCCCACCAGTTTGTGACTGGGAGTATGTGGAATTACACCAACCTTCACCTGGGAACACTGGGATTCCCTGGCTGCCCTTGGAAAGCCCGGGAGCGGGAAATGCCGCCGGCAGCCGAGCGGAAGCGGGACAGGAGCTGCTGTCTCCCAGGCACCAGCTCTTCATGTATTTCCTCCTGTTTCCATGTTGCAAAAAAAAAAAAAAAAAAGCCTGTTTTCCAAGGCAGAGTGGGCTGGGACACAGAGTGCCTGTGGCAGGGAGGGCTCAGCAGGGCGGGAAGGGGGGAACGCTGCGGGGCTGGAAAATCACGAGGATTAGATGTCCGAGCACTGCCCGTGGTTAATGAGGGATGGTTTGCAGCAGAAATTTGCCCAAAAAACCCCTCACCCCAGTAAACAGGGTCTGAGTTCCTCCAGAAATTGCCTTGACTCAACTGTTGGAGTCCAGAGGAAGCCACGGAGTTGCTCCAAAGGCTCCCTCTGCTCTGGAGCCAGGCTGGGAGAGCCTGGGGTGTTCACCTGGAAAAGAGACCTCAGAGCCCCTTCCAGTGCCTAAAGAGGCTCCAGGAGAGCTGGAGAGGGACTTTGGCTTTTGAGCAGTGGTACCAGAGCAGGAAGCAGTGATGGAGATCTCCCTGGGCTCTCCGGGTCTGGAGAAGTCTCTGATGTGAAGGTCACAATTGTTTGGATGAGACCCGGAGCCTCCATGTGGGAGCCCTGGGAGGGATGTCAGGCACAAGGGATTTATAGGAAGCATCTCCTAGAATAAGGAATGCCAAAGGCAAAGGAGACTCAAATCTGATAAAGAAGTGATTAAGGCTGAGTCTGAAAAACAGGACTGGAGGAAAGAATTCCCATAGGATAAACAGAAGGACTTCCCTGCAGGGTCAGTGTGGGGAAATGGCTTGAACCTCTGCAAGGGCTGCTGAGAGTCACAATGGCTCAAATGATGGCTCCAGTTTCCGTCAACTCCTCCTTGTTTGGTCTGGCATCTCTCTCTCCGTGCTTTCCCGCAGGACAGCTTTGGGGCCAGCAGCCCTGAGAGGGCACCAAGAGCCCTGAGAGGGCACCAAGAGCCCTGAGAGGGCACCNAGCCCTGAGAGGGCACCAAGAGCCCTGAGAGGGCACCAAGAGCCCTGAGCAGCCTCACCTGGGGGCCACACCCACACACCCAGGAGCCCATTTAAACCCAGCCCCGGCTTCCCAGGCCTCCCGAGGCTCCAGCCCCTGGATGAATTCACTTCCCAGCTTGTTGTGAAGCTGCTTCATCACCACTGACGTGCCTTGGATGGCCTGGGCCACCATCCTTGTCCTTCTCAGGTACCGTGGGGCCACTCCCTGCCCTTGGCCAGTGCTGGGGGTGTCATCACTGCTGCCCTCAAATGTCCCCAGAGGCCCCTCAGGGGTGTTCTGGGGCCAGCCGAGGCTGGAGCAGGGATGTCACAAGGCCAGGGATGTCACAAGGGCAAGGTGCCAGGGACCTGCCAGCACACGAGTAAACCAACCCTGCCCAAAGCCACGCGAGCCTGCCTCCGTCTGCTCTCGCGCCAAGAGCTGGCTGAGGAAGACTCCCTCCTCTTCCCCACGCTTTAGAAAGGCACGGGAAAGTTTCCAGGGCATTATTTGGCATCTCGGAAAGGTGGGCACTGACGGGGAGTGATTTCCGACCTCCTTTTTCCTGCTCGCCTCTGCTCCCTGCGGGATTTCTCCTTCAGGCGGTTTCCCTGTGCTTGGCTCCGCTCTGATTTTACTTTTTTTCTTCCTTGGGAATACCCCACCCAGCACACGGGGGCTCTGGACGCCCTGCTCCTCCTGGAGTGTGGTGGGAGCCTCTCCAGCCCCTCCGGGTGCCGCTCCCGCCTCGCTGCCGGGGCGGATCCCAGCGGGACCGATCCCGCGGGTGTGCCCACGCAGAGCGCTGGGTGGTGGGAAGAACTGGCGCCTCCTCACCCGCGGCCCAGGGAGAGAGGGCAGGGACTCACGCGGCAGTTCCCACACGTGTTTCCAGCACGTCGGAGGACCTTGCTCCCGCTCCCGCTGCTCCCGGTCAGTGCCGCGGGAGGTGACGTGCGGAGCCTGCTGGCTCCGATCCCGAGGTTGGCTCCGTTTGATCCGAGCTCTTTGATCTGCTTTCTCCTCTCCCCACCACGCTCGGCTGCAGCTTTCCCCGTGCTTTTTTGCAACACAGGGAAGTTAATTCCGTGTGCATGTTAACAACACGCCAAGGACGTGCTGTTATCTTCTACCGCCTCCTATTCCTTTTGGGATGAACGATTTGTTTATGATAATAAGGTGCCTCTCGGCGTGAAACCAGGGAAAAAAAGTGAAATCTGGACGGGAGCCAGGCTCAGGGAAGGAGGAGTGCCGCTTTCTGATATTGTTTCTTCCAAAAAACCCCCCAAGAACCAGTCTAAGGCAGAAAACTCCCTGGCGTGTGTCTGTAGATTTTCATTAACGTGACACTTGGAGCGGGGAAGCGCCGAGGTTCGAGCGCCTGGAGCAAAGCTGGATCTTGCTGCTCCTAATCCCCATCCAAACTGTGTCTCCTGACCTCGTGGTGTGTTGGTTTTGCTGGGTGGCTCCTGGCTCAGGTGCCTTGGGGAGGAGGGCACAGCACAGCTTTTCCAGGCTCCCACCCTCCGCAGCTCCGAGTCCCCTCTAGGGATGTGGTTGTGGCATTTTGCTGAGCTCCATTCCAGAAAATCCCCCAATTCTGACCCAAAGCTCGGGTGCTTCTGAAGGCTGGAGCAAACTGCTGCTCTGCAGGGACCTCCCCTGGCTGCTGAGTAAGGATGGATTAGGGAGCAGGGCACCGTGCACTGGGTGTTTTACTGGGACGCGTCACCTGTCAGCCTCTATTTAGGGCCCATTTTCCTCTTCTTGAATCCTCTTATACCACTGGTTATCCTGGGAATATTTTTGGTTGTCACACAGCATGCTCAGCTCCTTGTTTTGGGAGTTGTGAGAGACCTGTACCAAGGAGACCCTGGAATGGGGAGATCAGGTGGAGCTGTTGGCTCATCCAGGAGAGGTTCACCTCTGGTTTTCCACTGAGGACAAAAATGGTCCTACAATTTTCCAGCATCCTGGAGAGAGGCTGGGATCTGGATCTAGAGGGATACCAAGCTCCTGGGAGCAGGAGAGCTGTGGTGGCCCCATAATGGAGCAGCTTTCCAGAGCCAATGGGATATGACAGTCCTGGCTGGGAGGGGAGGGAGGCAGCATTCCCACCTGGAGCCAGCCCCAGGATCGGTGACACTGCTTTACTGGCCCTCCTGCAACCACGAACTCAAACCCTGGCTTTGCAGGACAAGGACCAAGAGCCCTGGAACACTTCCTGCAGGATCCTTCACTGCCTACTTTCCTTATCAACACTCCCCCGCAGCCAGGGATAGCTCCACAGGCCTTTCACGGAACCATGGAATGGTTTGGGTTGGAAGGGACCTTAAAAATCATCTCATTCCAACCCCTTTTTCCCTTGTTGCATTGCTGGTTCTCACTGTGGCTTTCTCCAGCCCCTCTCTCCTGAAATCCTTTCCCAATGTGTGAGCAGGAGGGTGTCACTAGAGCCACCCCCCTGCCTGTGCCACCTCCCCCCCTGCCTGTGCCACCCCCCTGCCTGTGCCACCCCAGCCAGGAGCTCGGTGTTGAGGAGCTGCAAACAGCCCTTGGGATCAGCCCTGCCGGAGCCTCCGTCGCCAAGGACAAAAAGCCACTTTTATTCCTTTTGCTGGTGCAAAATGCCCCCAGGCCCAGGAGCTTTTGCGCTGCTAGGGGTGGGTTTGCTCAGGTGCCTGAAGCCAGGGTAAAACCCAGCACCAAGAGATGCAGTGGGGGTTTGGGAAGGATGTGGGATAAGGGAGAGCTGGGCAAGCACCAGCTCCCATACTGGAACTGGTCAGGAACCAGGGCTCAAAACACGCCCAGGTGTGTGGCTGAGGGGTGACACACTGGGTTTATTTACAGCCGTAGCTGCACAGATGTATTTATAAACAACAAAACATAAAAATAATAGATGTATTTACATTTTTTCACCATGCTGCTACTCTGCCTGTCATTTAACCCTGTCCTGATCTGTCCTGCACATTCCTCCTCACGATTTACTGTAAGAAATGACACCACAATGGGGAATTGTGAAGCTGAAGCTTCCAAGGATTTTCTTTGTGCCAGAGGGTATGTTGATCACCAAAGCTTCACACTGGAGGTGCTGGATATCCCCCCTGGCTGGGATTTGAGGGAGCTGGAGGGATGGGATGGAAGGAACCACCCTGCTGTGGTGCTGGGTGAAGGAGCTCCCTGCTGTCCATCACCTCCAGCCACCCTGGACGGTCCTGGAGCAGCTCAGCAGCTCACTTCCTCAACAAGGCCTTCCTGGGGATTGTGGTTCTATCTTCCCATTCCAGGAGGAGCTGTGAGGACTCCAGGAAACCCTTCCAAGGTCTGTCTGGGAGTGGTCGTGCTGCCACATGCTCCTGGGAGAGCCAGGGCTGGAAGCTGTGGGTCAGGAACCTGCCAGGTCCAGGATTTTTTGGAGGGTATTTGGCACCTGAGGGAGCTTTCCAAGGTGGGTGGGAGACACTGTTGCTCTGGAGGCTTTCATTTGGAATGAGTTGTTTTCTCCAATGTGGGTTTTGCCCCCAGCAGCATCTCTGGGGCAGCAGGAGGTGAAACTCCATGGTCCAGGGACTCAGAGCAGGCTGGATAAGTGAAGTGATTTAAAAAGTGACTTAAAGCCAGCTCAGGATTTTGCCTGGGTGCTGGGACCCTCCGTTCTCTCCCTCTTTTCCCTGATGAAGCAGCACCACTGACTGCAGAGCCCTCCAAGGAGACGGATCCTTGGGGGACATTTCTGGAGGATCCAGAGATGAAAGGGCTCTGCCAGCATTCCATTCCGTTTTCCACCTCCCTGCAGCTTCACTGGAGCTTGGCCGTGCCCTTGTCCCAAGCCCAGCAGTGTGACCGTGGCCAGGCAGGAGCTGTGCCCACTCTGGGGTGTCCCGCTGGCTGCAGGTGGCTCTGCCCGGACCCCAGCGCTGCTCGGAGGGGCAGAGCGTGAGCCACGCTGCGGAAATCTCCCCAGGGCTGCTGCTGCCTTTGGAGATCGTGCCCATCTCCAGCTGCAGCATGCTGGGACCGGTTCGGGCAGAGCCGCTCCGCTGGGGTAATGGTTTGGCACCCCCGGGCCGGGGGGAGCTGGGCTGGGGGCAGAGCTGGGGGTTCCTGCTCGGGCTCCCCCTCCTGGCTCCAGCTCTGATCCCCAGCGTGGCTCGGGGGGTGGTCCCACAAGTGCCGTCCCCTTCCTGGAGGCCGTGGCTTTGGGATGAGCAGCGGCGGGAGGGAGTCACTGAATAAAGGTCTCCTCACAGGGAGGAACAGCCTGGGAACAGCAAAGGATGGACAAGGGGGTTCAGCTGGGAGCTGGTGGGGAGCGGGGCTTTGGGTCCCACTGTGTCACTGAGGGGTGACTTTGGCCGCCCCCGCTCTGCTCCTTCTGCCGTGCTTGGATCCCTGCAGTATTTGCTTTGCAAATGCAGGAGACCACAATTTCCTCCTCCACAAACAGAAATTAATGAGATTGCAGGAGGTTTGATGTTAAAAGCACAGTTTCCAGAATCCCAGGTTGGGGAAACAGGGAGAATTTGGGTGTTTCCCAGCTCTTCCCTCAATGCTGTTTTCCTGGGAGGTATTTGCAGTACAGCTGCAGGAGACAGGGTTTTGTGTGTTTAGGGAGTGGATCCCACCAGTGTCATCCCCTCCTGGGCACAGAGGGGTGTTGGGGCAGGCACTGGGATCCTGGAGCCCCAGCCATGGCTCTCATCCACACTGTGCTATTAATAACCCCCAGCGAGGCTGCCAGGCCGGAGGAAACGAAGGAAACGAATTTAATACATGGAAATGTTTCCTTGTTTTCCCACTTGCTGCTCGGGGCTGGCCTGCTGCTCCCTGTCATTTTTGTCCAGGGACTGGATGGTAGCTCTGGGAGAGCCCAGTGGGAAAAAAGGTGTTGAAGAATAGGGATTCTGGGGATACAAGAGGGAAAAGGGCTGTTAAGGTGTGTTGGAGCTGCTTTGAAAGAGGGAGGGGAGTTTAGAGGGCTGTCCTTTGTGGTGAAGGAAGAAAGGCACCTTTACTTGTGGATTTAGGGGCAGCCCCGTGCGGGAGGGATCTGGAGACTGGGAAGCTGGGCCGGGGCTCTTTGGGGCCAGGGCGATGCTCCGTGACTCAGCCCGGCCGCACTTCCCACGCCGCAGCTCTGCCGCAAGTCCCTTCCTGCAGCCACCAGGACGGGCTCTGCCCTGCTCTGCCCGCCCCAGGCACGGCTAAAACCGCCCGGCTAAGCCCCCCAGCCTTCCTTTCCCACCTCTCTGCGTTATTCCTGCCCTTCTCCAGGTGCACGCTGCTGCCCCGGGGATGCTGTCCCGGGGGCTCGGGGCAGTAGCCCTGGCTCTGACCCCAAGCACATGGCTTCACCTCGGCAAAGAGCAGCTTCTCCCGCAAATCCCAAACCCTGGCAGGCTGCAGAGCACGGGCTCTGCCTCTCCTCGGCGTGGGGTGGATCTGGGGGATGTGCTAACTCTTGCTGATGTTTGTTGTTTGCTCCTCTGCCAGCTGGTCTCTTGTTAAGACAAGATCCTCCCGAACGTGTTCCTGGCTGGAGCAGAGCCCTGACGATGGAGGTGGAGATTGGGCCATGCTCTGGCGTGCAAGGAGACCCTTGTAGTGGATGCACCTCATGCACAAACCTCCACAGGTGGAGCAGCAGAGCAGCGAGAGCTTCCTGAAAGCACCGGCCAGAGGAGCGGGGACAGCAAGAAACTCATCCTGCAAACTCTGCTGAGTTACAGAAAACCAGCCGGGAGTTGCAGCAGGAAGAACTTTCGTGGAAGTGGAGCAGCTCCAGGGATGTGCCCCACACTCAGCTCTCACCTTGGGGAGTTCATCCTTTCCTCCAGGTTTCCCATCCTGAATTTGTTTCCTGCTGTGGTTTCCCACCCCTGGGCTCTCGGGGTGTGAGTGATGCTGGGAGAGCTCCTGTATTGGTCCAGGAATTTACGCTGAGGCTCTTTCCCCTCCCTAAAATATTACACTGCAGAGAAGGAATAAGCAAGGCCCAGGGCAAGAATAGGAGTCACCCCTGCATAAACACCGGGTTGGTGCAAGGGGACGAGGAGCACAATGAACCCTCATTACAGCACGAATCAGGAGTTAATGAGTGTGGTTTGGTGATGTGCAGAGCTTTTCTCTGCCCCATCCGCCGCCATTAAAACTTTAAATGGAGGAAAAACCAGTCTCTGATCTCCTGCTGTGGGTGGACCTGCCTTATCTTGGATGTGCAGCGGGAACCTGTAGGGAAACCAAGCCCTGGGTGCTCAGGCCAGGGTGAGGGCACCCATCCCCTGCCCAGGCAGGGGTCACCTCCCCCTGCACCCCACTCTGGTGGGGCTGGAGCCACAGGGCTGAGCTTTGTCTAAAATGTGGAATAAAGGCAGCTGCTGGGCACTGGGATGTGTCTTCCAGCCCCCTGTCCTTCACTTGGCATCGCACAGGTGGTGGCCAGAGGGAAGCTGTCCCCATCCGTGTCCCCCGAGCTCCTCAGGGCCACCTCACCCGGCCTCTGGGTCACTTAATGAATTAATTGTAGGCTCTGAACGTGGGTGTTGGGCTAACCCATCCAGCGCCCACACACCAGGATCGGCTGAGTTTAACCCTTCCCCTGCCCAGTTGTGGGTGTTTATCCAACCTGGGAGCCACAGGGAGCACCAGAAAAACAACGAGGTGGGGAATCTGCCTGTTTTTAGGGGTCTCAGTGTTTGGGTTTGACTCCAAAGCATGGGGGGGTGTGTGTGTTTCTCTCCCCAGGCAGCCCCCTGTGCCACGCTGGGGGCTCAAGGGGAGTTTGGGTGGTGCCTGGGATTCCCTGTCCTGGATCAGGGCATGGCACAAGCTGCTCTCCAGGAAAACCTGCAACCTGTCCCCCAGGTGGGAGCTCGGATTTGATGCCCAGCTGTGGTGGGAGGATGCTGGGACCAGGTGCCCTGTGTCAGCTGAAACTACCGGAACTAAATGTAACAGGAAAGGAAAGGAAACCAGGAACGGCTGGAACCTTATACAAGTAAGAGACAAGGAATAAATGAGGAGCATGGAAGTGCTTAACCCTTCTGGGCAGGGGAAGGAGTCTGTAGCACCTGGTCATGGGGTCTGAGTTAAAAAATGAGGATCTGTGAGGGCATGGTCTTGTGCTTTCACGGATTTCAGTGCACACATCGTGTATGAAGAGGTGTGAACCTGATAGCAGGTTGGCTACAGAGTGGGAAGGACGCCAGGTTATGGGATGGGGTGACACCACGGCAATCCCTGCCCTGGGCACCTGCTAGAAGAGACTGCTGATAAAACCCATTTCTTCTCAAGCAGGGTGTTTTGCAACCACTCCTGCCCCGATCCAGCTGGGAATCCGAACCCCTGCAGACGCCTGAGGTCTCCCTGACAAGGCAGCTCCAGTTCTGTGGGGCTGAGCTCCCCACAGGCATCCCAGCAGGAAGCACTGGGGATGTCTTAATTAGAGAAGCACGTTTTCCGACTCCTTCATCACTGCAGAAACTTTGTTTGGGTTTCCAAGAAGCTGCTGATTCCTTATCACTTTTGTTTTGTGCTTCTCTCGCTTCAGAGATATTTAAGGAGTCGTGTTTAGATGGCCCTGGGGTGGTTATGTCCTTGGAGGGCGTTTGAAGCAAAGCATCTGCTGGGGGAGAGGTGAGGAGGGAGGAAGGGATGGTGGCTGGGGAGGCCACCACATGGCCTGTGGCCCTGTCTGGTGGGTTGTTTTCAAAATTTAAGCGTCGATACATCATCAGAGCTGGGGTTTGAGGGGAAAGGGCTGGGGGTTTTGAGGCCATCCCTGTGGGCATGCCAGTGTGGCTACCCCTGGATTTTGTACTTATTGTGATTATTTTTTTAAAAGCGTCTGAAGGTTTTATTCAAGCCCAGCTTACACAGATGTGTGATCTTCTCAGATTTTCCCCTTTCCTGGAAAAGTGAGCTTTTAACTGCTTACCATCAGGAGGAAAACAGGGGATGACACAGCTTAATGTTCCAAGCGGGAATATTAAATGCGGTTTGGAGCAGGGCCCCCACTTCCACAGTCCCAGGTGTCTGATCCCCAGGACAGGCAGCACCGTGGGTGCTTCCCGTTGTGCCAGGTGTTTATGGGATGGGGAGGGGGTTGGATGTGACCCCTGCCTGTGGCACCAGCACGGCTGAGCTTTTCTTTGGGAGATGCATCAACCAGCAGCAGGATGAAAACAGCCTCAAACGCTGCCCTGCCGTGAGGCTGTTCCATCAGACGTTGGTTCCTTGGAGGAACTGGATGGAATTCTGGCCCTCAGATTAACTCTCAATGAACGGGTCAACGGCACAGAAAGTTAAGGAGTTTCTTGTTGCCTGTGCCTGAAGTGCAAGTGTTTTCTTTGGCTTTGAGGCATCATTGAAACAGTCGGAAAAACAGGTGGAAAACTCTGCGCTTGTGCTGCTCCATGGAGTGATTGATATGATGATGCCAATTACACTTAATTGTGGTTATCCTATTAATAACAGCCTCATTCTGTGGCACACACCTGCCTCTCCATGGGAAACACTGCTAATATAACTTAAAACACCAATTACACGCAATGGAAAAGCAGCAATTAAATCTACTAAGCCTCGTCTAAGTAATTATTTCATTTCCCTCTAATATTTTTAATGTTATAAAGGTTGTTTCTTAAAACAAAAGCACTTCTTTTATTTGTCCGATTTCCTATTGATCCATGTGGGAACACCTCTGGACCAGGCACTGCTGGAGAGTACACCTGGGTTTGCAGGGATCTATGGATGGGGATTATGGCGGGGTGGGAGAACTCTGCCTTGTCATTTTAAGCTTTCAGTGCTCAAAAAAATCTGTGGATGTGGCACCTGGGGACATGGGTTAGTGGTGGGCTTGGCAATGCTGTGGGAACAGTCGGACTCCATGATCTGAGAGGGCTTTTCCAGCCTTAGTGATTCCATGGTTCTTTGGGGAACGGGCTGATGAAGCTCAGAGCTGTCTCACCAGGTGTCTGTGGTTTCAGAGGAGTGATTGGAAGCACCTGGTCAGACCCAAACGAGCTGGCTTTGCCCAGGTGAGTTTCTGGCTGTGTAGAAGGTTTCCTCTGCATGCAGGGGAAAGAAGGGGTCTTATTTCCGGAGACAGGGAGCAAGAGAAGAGAACAGTGAGCCCAGTTTGTGATGGCAACTCCGTTCAGGAATAATGAACCTGGATAAAACTGAGGTAATTTTTAATTCCTGCCCTACGGGCTGTTCAGGAGTGATGGAGGAGCCGGTGTTTGATGGTCTGGGTGTGTCCGAGGCAAAGTGTCCTTCTGCCCCCCTGGAATGGTTGGGTTGGAAGAGCCCTTAGAGAGGATCTCGTTCCATCCCCCTGGAAGGCGCTGGAGCCGGCCGGGCCCGTTTTGGGAGCAGAGCCCTGGGGGCTCTCAGTGTCCCTGTCCTGCGCCTCTGCCTCGTCGTGCCCGAGGGCCGGGGGGTGCCGGGGCTGCGTGGGACGGGACGGGGCCGCGGCCGCGCTTCCTCCGATTGTTCTTATCGCCGGCAGCGGGCGGGGGCAGCGGGACAGCGCGGGGACAGCGCCCCCCGCGTGCAGCGCTGCGGGCATCGCCCCGAGAGCCCTGTCCAGCCCCGCAGTGCCCGCGGGGCAGCGCGGGCCGGGCCGGGC